>ML785392.1:399980-460973 GCA_009831015.1 Picea engelmannii
TATATATATATATATATATATATATATATATATATATATATATATATATATATATATATATATGACATGCATTTAAGAAAATGAAACACACTTAAACTCAGATTAAGCATAAGAATTACTGCTATTATAAATAATCAATGGTTTTTACATTAATTCATAGGCACAACAAAATACATGATAATTATAAATACACAGACATGCAAAACATAACATTTAACATAAGATGATACTTATATTGAAACTGTGGTAATTCCACCAACCAAGTGCAGGCCTTCCACGAACCTCCCAACCTTAGACCACACTGCTCATCAAGCTCAGCAATGGGTCACCCCTATGCTAGGAATAAGCTCCACCCCCAAGGCAAGGAATCCTAGGGTAGGCTGAGGTTACAGGGAAAAAACACAGTCACAAGGAAAGAATTCTCTCCCAGGAACCACTCATACTCACTACCCATAGACTCTCCTTTCCCACGTGCCTATTCCACCCCAGGAGTATACACCTTCGCTGTCACCTAGAGAGTCCTTCGACTGCTAACCTCCCTTGCCTTGGGTTTCAGCGACAGGCCGTACCGGAAGTCTCCGAGCTCTGTGGCAGCTACAGGGTTCCTTCCAGGGGTTCTCTCCTTCCTCTGTGCACTCTCTCACCAGAAGAGAGTCGCTCACAGGCCCAACAACCTGTTCTTCCAACTTCACCACCCATATCACCTAGAGAGAGTGTAGTACTAACTAGGCAACAAGCCACATGTAGTCCAGCACTGTGTGGCCACAATAACCAACGGGAAAAACAGACACAAACTTTCCAAACGGGCTGAACAATGATAGGATGGTCTCACGATTATGGATTTGGGACAGAGATTCCACACATAGGCTCGATCTGCTCAGAAAGAGGGTGCATCGAATTTTCTAGAAATCAACACACATGCTTCTCAGGGATGCATGACGAGTTGTTCATGCAGGGGTAGATTCAGACTCCACAGTTCACCACAGGATGTATGGGCAATCTCAGAACAAATACAGGCCTTTATCCCGGTTCAGAGGATGCACGAGGGTATCTTTGTAGGGGTCAGATGGTTCACAATCAAGCAGTTGAGGGTCGAATGGAGGAGGAACCCCCAACATGGCTTATCTCAGCCATTTTATTTGCATGTGCCTGGGTTGACACTTGTCACCCATGCAACTACATGCATTCCTTCAGCATGCGTTCCTTACATTTAGACGTTGCTTGTCCTTCCAAAAAGAACTTAGGATTAAACATATTATTCACATATCTTTTGGAATAATACTAAAATATTATTCCCAAGGACCTAAGCCCCTAGGATCAACACTTAGCCCCTAGGCTCCACACTTAGCCCCCTTTTCCCACCTTCCAGCCCCTAATCCCTTGCCCACTCTATGGAAGCTTAGTCCCCCATCACTCATTCATTATAGTCGGTCTGCACATGGTGGTGTTTATATTTCATTACTGTTCTGCATAAATACAGGTACAAAATCAGGCTCTTGGCCTTCAACACTTAGGCTCTCTGGCCTAACAATCACATAACCCCACTAGCTTATATAAACTCGACTCCCCAGCCTATAAAACATATTTACAATTCATTTCATAAACAAGATTTACAATAGGGCTTAGCCTTGGGGACATTACACTTCCAATGAATGTAATTCTTCAAGACATATAAGAAAAAACATTATGTGGTTTTCTCCCTCTTTAGGTTTCCACGTAAAACACTGATGTACTATGTATGTGTATAATTGTTCATTTGTTCATTTCTTATTTACTCTACATTTATTGGATGATAATTCTTCATTGATATAACACTTAGATTATATGGTTGAAAAGGATTAAATTGCTCTATTACTGATTCACCCACCCTCTCAGTAATCCAACAATTGGTATCAGATAAGGTTCCTTCAAAAATCAGTTTAACCATTGAAAGGTAGATCATGGAGAGAAACAAATTGTATAAAAATGGAATACCACAATTTGATGGACATAAGTATGCATTTTGGAGCATAAGGATGAAGACATATATACAGGCAGATGGATTTTAAATTTGGAAATCAATTATAGATGGATACACAGTACCAACAGTTCCGCCAACAAATGACAAAGTAGTGAAACTCGGTCATAATAATTCCAAATCCATAAATGCACTTCTGAATGGTCTTGGTGAAAAAATATTCGCCAAAGTTGCACATTGTAAATCCTCTAAAGAGATTTGGGACAAACTTCAAAATATTCATGAAGGAGATTCAAAAGTCAAATCAATAAATATTCAAACTTACATAGGTTAGTTCGAACAACTAAAGATGAAGGAAGAAGAGAATATTGTATCTTACTTCTTATGAGTTAATGAAACAGTAAATGCAATCATGGGATTGGGAGAAGAAATTCAAGAATCTGTACTTGTTCAATAGGTACTAATATCTCTTCCTATAAGATTTGACCCTAAGATATCAACACTAGAAGAAAAAAAATATCTAAACTCAATAATAATGGATGAACTACATGGAATCTTCACAGCATATGAAATGAGAACTGAATAGGAAAATACATATGTAAAAGAAACATCCTTCAAAGCATCCAAAAGATCAAAGAAAAAGGGAAAACAACAAGAAAAAGAACATAGTAGCAATAGTGATGTCTCAGAAGATGATCAAGAAGTGGCCAACTTTGTCAAAATACTAAACAAGGGAACCAACGATAGGTATAGAGGTAAGCTTCCTTTAAATTGTTTTAATTGTGATGGTATTGGTCATTTTGCTAACAAATGTCCTCATAATAAAAAGAGAAATGATGAAGGTTATTGGAAAAACAAACAAACATATAAAGGCAAAAGAACCAGAAAGAAAGTTTTCAAGAAAAACTTATGCACCAAAGAAGACATCTCATCATCAGATGAAGATGAAGTCAGTGACAGTGAGACAGAAAGAGTTCTATTCATGCCAGTAGAAGACTCTAATATAGGAGACTCCAAAGAATAATATAAAGAAGCCGAAGAAGAATATGAAGAAGTTGAAGAAGAAGTTGAAGAGGAAGAAGTTGACTACCGAGAGGAATTTTTGAGTGCCATAGAAGTTATCAGAAGAGAAAAGAGGAAAAACAAGAAGCTACAAGCAAAAATATACAAGAAATAAGACACTCAGGAATTAGAACAAATGATTACAAATTTGAAGGTTCAAATTGAAGAAGATAAAAGAAATGAAGAAGCACTCAAAGAACAACTAGAAGGAAGAGATAGGATCATTGAAAATTTGGAAGCATAGATTGTCACATTAATAAAGGATCTTCAAAAGAAAAATATGCAAAACAACTCAAAAGTTTTGAATGACATTATCAACAATCAAAGGCCTAATATTGACAAGTCCAAACTTGGATACAATCAGACAGAAAAGGGATCAAGCTCCAAAACAACATAACAAGAAGCATATCCAAAAATATATGAAGAAACAATCAAAGGGGATATGAAGGTATATAGAGAAAATTATAGGGACACTCCTCGACTGAGAAGATTCAGATTTTAGAATCAACGACCAACAAAAATAGATAGGTCTCAGGAAGAAGAAGGATTCATAAGAGAACCTCCTTTCATAATATCTTCAACTCCCATGTATCAAACTATTTTTTTTTTTTTAGGTTATGCATGTAATAATTTTAGACATAAACCTATGAATTACAAATCCAACAACAAGAACATAAACAAATTTGAAATTCATACACAAAAGGGTTATCCAAGAAGGCCTAGTGAAACACAAAGAAGAAGTTACAACAGGTTTGAATCATTAATCACTGAAGTGGAATGCTACAAGCGTAACAACTTTGGACACATGGCCAAAGATTTTAGAATGACAATCCCTGCTAGAGAACCACAAAAAAGAACAACGATCACAGACATGAACCTCATAAAAGTACATGGATAAGAAAGTAGAATCAATACAACAATGAAGAATGCACACTCTACAATCTAAGAAGAAGAAACGTGGTTGGTATGTTGACAGTGGTTGTTCAAAACACATGATAGGTGATAGAGACAGGTTTATTACATTAATAAAGGAAAGAGATGGATCAGTCTCCTTCGGAAATGATGATTCAATTAAAATCATTGGAAAATGCACAGTCACAATTGGGAACAAGAATACAGAAGTAGAAAATGTTCTACTAGTAGAATATATGAAACCTAATCTTCTAAGTGTGAGTCAAATGTGTGACCAAGTTCATAAAGTTACTTTTGATTCAAAAAAGTGTGAGATACGAAAAGAAGGTTCAGGAAAATTGATTGCTATAGCTACGAGAAATTCAAGCAACATATGTGTGTTAAGTGAAATTAGAAATGAAAAGTGTTGTCTAGGAAAGGAAGATGAAAGTTGGCTATGGCACAGAAGAATGGGTCACATAGATTTTGATAACCTTGTCAAAGTTATCAACATAGAAGCAGTCAGAGAAATTTCTTATATCACGAAACCAACCAACATTTTATGCAAGCATTGTCAACAAGGAAAGAAAACAAAGACTAGGTTCAAATCAAAGGAATACTCAACAACAAAACCATTGTAAATTGTGCATATTGATCTAGTTGGATAAACAACAAAAAAGGGTTTAAAAGGTGAGAAATACTTTATGTTATTAGTTGATGATTATACAAGAATGACTGCCATTTTCTTTCTCAAGAACAAGTCAGAATCTTTTGAAAACTTCAAGATCTACAAGGAAATGGTTGAAAATGAAATGGATTCAAAAATCAAATGCTTGGGATTTGATAATGGAGTAGAGTTCAATTCAAAGGAATTTATGGACTACTGCAGCAGTCATGGAATAAAAAAGCAATTCTTAGTTGCTAGGACACCTCAACAGAATGGAGTTGTTGAAAGAAAGAATAGGACAGTACAGGAAATGGCTCGAACAATGCTAATGGATTCCAAATTGATAGATATTTTTTGGACACAGGAAGTGCATATATGATCTGGATTTTATGAGAAGAATGAATGAATACATATTATTAACATGTGCTTAACACAAAATAATAGAGATACAATAAAACTGGTGTTAGGTTATGAAAAAGGTATAAATATCTTCCTTTTGCCCACATTTCATGATATCATCTTGATTGACTTTTCAGTTATTTAGGAGCAAATAGAATAGAAAATGAATAATATACTCTTTTGCGTTATTGATGAAGTTAGATTACATAGATCCTAAAATATGATTAGAATTATCTAGTTTTATTACAGGATTAGTTAAATATTGTCAAACCCAAGATAGCAAAGGAAATCTTGAAGATGCGCAAGCTATTGGAGGTTGAGGACTGTATGGCGCAATGTGGTTTTGAACATGATTGAGTTTCTTATATTGTAACTTTATAATAGTAAAACAATCCTGAGGACCTCTCAATCCTCAAGATAGCTTAATTTACCCAGATTATTGTAATATATAAGGGGTAAATAGATCTTGAAAAGATATAGAAGAATTGCATCCAAGAACTCAAAACTTAGAATTACTATGCGTTAGCAGTTTTTGTAAAATGTTGTACCAGCTATGAAATTAATAAAAGATTTGAGCAATTTTACCATTTCTATATATTGAATTTCAAATAGAAGTGCTTATAAGGACCAAGGGCCCAGTATGAAGGAGCTATTGTTCGACCTGTACTTGTATCAGTTCAATTCTTGTTCTATGATTCGATTCTCTTTTACAATAGTTAAATGAATGCATAAGTTTGTTGATGATTTCATGTCAATTGCAAGAGATAGATGTTTCCTGAAGCATTAGATGATTGTTGCTCCAATTCCTATTACTGAGATTTGATGCATGACAGTTCCTCATAAGTTCACACTTGTTGTTCCTTTTATTTAGTTTACAACTATTGTTCCTTTCGCTTAGTTTACAATTGTTGTTCCTTTCTGTTAAAATATAGTTGTTATTGCTTTTGATAGAATTATGATTGTTGTTTCTTTTCAATTAGATTACAATTTATGTTTCTTTCCATAGATAGAGTAATTCTCCTTTTCCTTTCCAGCAATTTGATTCATAACAATAGTCAATTCTACAGGTTTGTACTTAGATTCAATTATTTCTCTTAAAATGAATTCAAAAGATTAATTAGTTCTTTTCCATTGCACAGCTTTAGATTTCAATTCCTAAAATCTTTAATGAATGTTTGAGGAACTTGATTGTTGATAAACTTAGATTTTCTTTAACTACACGATTTTAGCCTCTATAAGCTATCTGCATAGACTTTGCCGATATTCTTTGAGATAAAAGATGAATCCTCGGGTTGATAAATTAATGTTAAACTAAGGATGTTTTTAGACATCTTTAGAGCCCAACAACTAGTTTTCTATTCAATAACAAAATAAGATGAACCTGTAAAATGCAATGGAAACAAGGTTGCTAGAATGGTGGTGACTTATCTCTGAGAAGAGATGTGACAGTTGCATGTATTCGCAAGAAGAAGATTACAATGAGGCTATGAAGGTTTTTTTACAATAAACAAGAATGAAAAAAACCCTATACATCCAAAAACCTAACCCTAGTATATGAAGCGCCAAAAGTCATGTGGGCTTCGTTTGGGTAAGTTAGTACATCAACTTCTCGGGGTCGTAACTTTTGCATACAATCTCTGTTTTAGGCATGTGATAGCCTATTAGAAAGGTATCATAGAGGAGATTAATTTTGGGTGATCAATAATTCCTTTGGATATCATTGCGGAGCTCTATCCCTAAAATATTTTATTTAGGCCCTCAAAATGGCCCTGGAAGTTAAAACTGCTAAAAATAGTAAATTGTCAAAATTGTCAGAAAACTATTTTGAGCCAGTTGGAAAAGGTGGGTAGCCACTGATATCCATACGTATCAATATAATAGTTCACATTCAAAACATATTAATGCTAATAAACAACACTGAAAAAACTCCCTACGAGCTATGGAAAGGAAGACCAACAAATGTGAAGCACTTTAGAGTTTTTGGAAGCAAATGCTACATCAAAAGAGAAGATGGAAGAAAGAGAAAGTTGGACTCTTGTGTGGACAAAGGAATACTTTTTGGTTACTCAAGTACAAGGAAAACATACAAGTGTTACAACCTAAGATTGAACAAAGTTGTGGAAAGAATCAACGTAACAATTAATGAAACAAGTACACAAGAATTAAAGGAAGAAGAAAATGAATCAATGGAACAAGTTTACGAAGAAAAAACAAAAGATGAAAAATAAGTAGAAGGGGAATATGAAGAAGATCCAATAGAAGAAAAAGAGAAAGTTCAACAAGTTCCTCCAAAGACACCTAGCAGATGAGTATAGAAGAATCATCCTTTAGATTATATTATCAGAAACAAAGACACGGGAGTTGAAACTAGAAGAAGAATCTGTTCACCAGAAAAAATGCACCTAGCACTCTCATCTATGATTGAACCAACCTGTTTTGAAGAGGCCTACAAGGATGAATTTTGGAATAAGGCCATGGATGAAAAATTGAATAAAATAGAGAAACATGACACTTGGGAATTGGTTCCAAGACCAAAGGATAAGAATGTGATCGGCACAAAGTGGGTATACAGGAATAAATTGAATGAAGATGTACATTTTACAAGGAACAAATCTATATTGGTATGTAAAGGATATGCACAAGTTGAAGGAATCAACTTCGAAGAGACATTTTCCCCAGTATGCAGAATGGAAGCAATCTGATTTCTTTTAGCTTATGCATGCTCCAAAAATATTAAAGTGTATCAAATGGATGTAAAATCATATTTTCTGAATGGGGAACTTGAAGAAGAAGTCTACATTGAACAACCATAAGGATTTCAGTTGTCAAAGAATGCAGATTATGTGTGTAAATTAAAGAAGGCCTTGTATGGTCTAAAACAGGCTCCTAGAGCATGGTACTCTAGACTAGATAAATATCTACAAAAGGAAGGGTTCAGAAAATGAAGTGTAGACAACAACCTCTACATCAAGGTAAGTCAAGATAGTATTTTATTAATTGAAGTTTATGTTGATGATATTATTTTTGGTAGTGATGATGACAGGTTAAGCCAGAAATTTTCAAAGGATATGCCGAATGAATTTGAAATGTCATTAATTGGAGAACTATCCTTCTTTCTAGGACTTCAGATACGTCAAAGAAGACAAGGAATTTTTATTTCTCAAACCAAGTATATTAGAGAAATGATAAAGGGGTTCGGAATGGAATATTCGAAACCAGTTATCACTCCCATGCAAACCAGTTGCAAGTTGAGCAAAGATGATGATTCAAAGTCTACAGATCAGAGGCAATATAGATCAATGATTGGTAGCCTACTATATGTGACAACATCCAGACCAAATGTAATGTAGGTAGTTGGAAAAGTGGCATGATTTCAAGCAACACCAAAGGAATCACATGTATTAGTAGTGAAGAGGATTTTTAGATATCTCAAAGGAACATAAGAGTTTGGATTATGGTATCCAAAAGGAAAGGAACTAACACTTATTTCTTACACAGATGTAGATTGGGAAGGTTGTATTGATGACCGAAGAAAGCAACATTCTACTTGGGTGAGTGTTTAGTATCATGGATAAGTAAGAAAAAATCATTAGTATCTTTATCTATAGCCAAGGAAGAGTATATTGCAGCAACAGGATGTTGTACAAAGGTTCTTTGGATGAAACAAACTCTGATAGATATACAGGTTGAGTATGATGAGCCCATCCCAATCAATTTTGATAATACAAGCACCATCAGTATCTCAAAGAACACGGTGATGCACTCTAAGATGAAGCACATTCCAATCAAATATCACTTTCTATGGGAACAGGTTTCAAAAAAGAACATCAGAGTTGAGTATGTGGGCACAAAATAATAAGTGGCAGACATATTTACAAAACCACTTCCACGGGAATCCTTTGAGTATCTTTCCCAGATACTGAGAGTTATTTCTACTCGAAAATGAATGCTTTTGAATTCTTATCTTATATGTCTTATATGTACACAAGGAAGCACCATAAAGAGGAAAGTTTAGTTAGGGGGAGCAGCCCTGGATGGAAAAAAACCTTTTCCATTGATGACAAAGGGGGAGAGATTTATCATATGCAGGGGAAAGAGGCATGGTTCCAGGGGGAGCATGAGCGATATAACTTAATTATTGCATGAAATAATTTCAATATTGCATCAGAGTGTTTCCATCAATGCCAAAGGAGGATATTGTTGATTAAGGTTGGTTTTCATTGATGTCAACCTTTCAAGGAAGTTGGAGAACCCACATTTGGGTAATGGACCCAAGTTTGTTTGACAGATAATGGTATGAGTTTTGACATATTTGCAGATAATACTATTGTATATGGATAGTACATGTCATGTCATTTCTAGTGGTATGTGGAATGTCACATAACTCCTCACGTTTAGAGAGTTATGGCCATATGAAGTTGGAGAACCCTCATGAGTCATCTAGAAGCCCCAAAAGGTCAAAGTAGTCAAAGTAGTTTAAGAAATGTTTAGAAGGTAAATAATAAAGTGTAGTGATGAGTGTACTATAATTCAAAGTGAATACAAAATAAATTATTTAAATAATAAAATAATGGATAAATTACTAAGTTGACAAGTGGTTAGAAGTGGGTTCGCCCTAAAATAAGGAAACTGGTTTAGGATGGTTAGAAGGTAACCCCTTGAGGTAAAGTGAAGTGATGAGTGTACTATAAGTCAAAGTGGATACAAAATAAATTATTTAAATAATAAAGTTAATGGATAAATTAATAATTGGTCAAGTGGTTAGAATTTGGTTAACCCTAAAATAAGGAAAGTGGGTTAAGATGGTTAAAAGGTAACCCCTTGAGGAAGCTACATGAAAGTATAAATAAGACGAAATGATCTCTCATTTTAAATAACACTTGAGAATATTGAATATATACAGGTGACTAAGGTAACCAAAGTATATCTAATCCGAATTTGAGAGAGAAGGTGAAGTAAAGAAGGCCGAAATTCAAGGGAGGATAAATTCTTTTGATGATGCTTCCTAAGGTATGTTATTTACAGGTCATCTCACCATTTTCGTAATAACTATTTTTATAGAATGATTCAGAATGTGAAATTGATAGGCCATTGAAAGAACATATTGAAGTAGTTTTTCTATGAATTTCATCTTGTGGTTCATTGTAGTTTGGGAGTTACACTCTGTGGAAAATAGGTTTGTGGCTAGTCCTGAAACTAGTCTAAAACAAATCTTTTCGGTAAAAACGTCATAAATTATTCATAACAGATCCAAAAATAAGTAAGACAAAATTTTTTTGTTAGAGTACAATCTGTATTATTCTATGTAAAATTTTCAGATCCATAAAACAAATATTCTGTGCGGGGCACGCTCTAGAAGTTCACTCTCTAGAATAAGCCAAAATTCAACAAGGTATGTCATTTTTTCTATAACTCCTTTTATGAGAGGTTCCAAGTAGTGACACCTGGAGGAATTGCATAAAACACACTGAAGAACATTGTGTATTATTTCCAGATCTTTATTCATTACAAGTACATATTTATGATTATTTCAAGTTAGGGTTGTTGACTAATCTAAAACTAGTCATGTGAGACTAAAGAAAAGCTTGATGAAAATGCTAGTCTCTTGTTGTTAAAGTTAAGGAAGGTTTTGAGGTATGTGATCATATGCACGAGGTCTATTATAGAGTTACAAATCATATTTGGATGATGAAATTGATGATGGACTTTGGTTGAGGTACATGTTGGATACATGGTTGAGACAAGTAGTTGATGAGTTGCCACATACATGAGGTGTATAGTTGATGATGATAGTACATATTGATGAGTTATAGTTGATGAGTAGTTGATACATGATTGGTACATACTTGGTACATTGTTGGATTCACTTATTTATTGTATAGGTTGATTACAGGTTGTTTGGTATAGGTTGGTGCATGGTTGATGTAGTTGTTTATGGTACAGGTTGATTACAGGTTGAGGTACAATTTGATGCATGGTTGATGCATGGTTTAGGTTTATTGGTACAGTTTGTTTGGTGCAAGTTTATTGTCACAGGTTTACAACAGTATATCTCAAAGTGATAGTGTGAAAATGGTCGCATCATTCTAATTATACGTTAGGTAGCTGGACGGTGCAAGTACAGGTGGTTGTAGCCACCTTCTAGTTGTATCCAGAGAACATAGGGGGTTGTAGCCTCCTTTTGGTTGTATCCAAAGAATTGGGGAGTTGGAGCTTCCCTCAAGTTGTAGCTTGAGAAACTAGGGGGTTGGATCCTCCTTCTAGTTGTAGCTGGAAAAGAAAGGAAGTTTGTGCTTCCAATGAATGTAATTCTTCAAGACACATAAGAAAAATTATTTTGTTGTTTTCTCCCTCTTTGGGTTTCCACGTAAAACACTAGTGTATTGTTTATGTGTAGGATTGTTCAATTCTTCATTGCTTATTTACTTTGCAGTTATTGGATGATAATTCTACATTGATATAACACTTGGATTATATGGTTGAAAAGGATTAAATTTCTCTATTACTGATTCACCTCCCCTCTTAGTAATTCAACAATATTCCCATTTTTTATTTATTTCTCATCTTTCTAAATATGTACAATAGCCGAAAAATACATGGAAATGATTCAAAAGTTCCATGAAGTCCCCAAGATTATTATAAGTGATAGAGATATAATTTTCTCTCAAAAAATTTGGATTGAATTATTTTCTTGTTTGGGTACTCAATTGGATCATAGATCATCTTACCATCCTCAATCCGATGGGAAAAACAATATTTTGTTTAAATGTATAGAAGGATATCTGTGTTTCTTTTCATATGATAAGAAAACATAATGGGTCAAGTGGTTTCCCTTGGCAGAATGGTGATACAACACATCCTTCCATACTTCATCAAAAATGTCCCCATTTATAGCAATTTATGGATATGATCCTCCATCCATCACGCCACCCTTGAAAGGGACTACAAAGGTTCAATCATTGAAGGACCACATACGACACCAACAAGAGGTTCTCAAACTATTTAAGGACAACTTGGTTATGGAATATAATAGGATGTAATAACAATTATATCAACATTGCAGAGAAATGGAATTTGAAGTGGAACATTGGGTATTTTTTAGGCTAAAACCATATAAATAGATTCCCCTCAAGCAACAAAACAAGGAAAATAAATTAGCAGCCAAATATTATGGATCCTACGAGGTGTTGCAAAGGATTAGAAGTATGGATTGTGGATTGGAGTTGCCTCCATCTTGACATGTACATACATTCTTCCATTTTTCTTTCTTAAAGAAGGTAATCAATGAAAAAAGCCTAGTCCAAACTATCTTACCAAAGATTAATGTAGAAGGAAAAATCACACTAGAATTAGAAAAAATCCTTGAAATAAGGATTAAAGAAGTTGTTAAATCAATAAATTACTAAGTACCTCGTCAAATGGAAGAACCTACCAGTGGAAGAGATGACATGGGAAGGTGATTTTTTCATGAAGAAAAATCCGCAGTTAGTCAAGTGTTGACGAAAACACTTGGTTGAAGGGGAGGGGCATGTTAATCCTTAGAAAAATCCCCATGTTAAGTAGAAAACCCGTTATTAATCCCTATGTATTGAATTAATACATTTTTAGTGTTATATTTATATGTAATCTAGAACCTTTTATTGTACCCTTTCATTATAATTGTTCCCTTTGTCTCTTATATCTATACCAAGGAGACCTAGTCTTACGATCATCTCCACTCCAATGCTTCTAAACATGGAATTATTGGAGTCTTTGTAGAAGCTGAGTGAGGACGAGATCTTTTGATGTTGAACAATACAATATCATCAAAATGTATCATTTTAGGGTCACTAGGAAGGATTACATCATGGTAATCCTCATCATGGATTCTCCTATAAATATCTCCCTATCATGGGAAAGGAAATTGGGGACTGATTTGTGATTATATATCATTATTGTAGAGTTTAACGTTGTAAACTTAAATATTGCAATTGTTTTTTAAGAAAACTAAAAATATATAACGGCACACACACACACACATTACATAGATAGTTTTACCCTAGAAACCCGTACTGGGAAAACCAACAACCTGCTTGGAGCCACACTTCTAATATTCTATTCATCATCCTTCATTGTTTACAACACAATATATATATATATATACCCATGGCATCGAAACTCCTAATCCATTGACCCTTATTAGTCAACAACCCTATTTCATTAAACAAAATTAAAAAATCATTGGTGAAAACTATGTTCCTAAAAACCTCCAAAAAACGGATGCAAAAAAATGAAAAAAAAACTTTTTTTTTATTGCGGGTGGTGCCCTCCAACCCTCTCATAGGGGGCATCCACCCCCCTATGACCCCTTGTGCACCTGGCCAAATGAAAATAATATATCTAATTGATGAAAAACCTATATCTAATTATGAAAAGAATATAACACATACTAAACATTCTTCCACTTGTTGTTTTCTTTGCATACAAGGGGTTTCAAGATTACATAGTCAACAATCTAGAGTAGAAATTCCTATATATCCTCTACAACAAGATAAATTCTCAATGATCACATATTTTTTTAATGAATCTTCAACATTATTCAAAGTTTCCACCTTCATGTCTTCAACCATGCCTCTCACAAATTTATATTGAACAACAATAGGATTTGTCTTTGAATTATAAGTTGGTTTCGTTGCAAGGAAGATTGCACTCGAAATGTCACAATCTATCCTTACAACTTCCTATACCAACCCAATACCTGAAAACAATCTTTGTAACCACACTACTTTTTTTCTTGCATGAGTGGGTGCCATGTATTCAACTTCTATAGTTGAGAGTACCAGTACAAACCCTCTTTTTCTCATCCAACCGATTGCTCCTCCAAATAGGTTAAACACATAACCACTTGTAGATATTATATGGTCCATATATCCATCCGAATATCCATCCACAAATCCATGTATGTCCAACACTCTTTCCAATCCTTTTCTTCCTTGGTAGCACAATCCAAGTTGGTAGTGCGATGCAAATACCTAAAATCCATTTTTACTATTGTCCAATGCTCCTTCTCTAGTTTTGACATATACCTACTCAAAACTCCCACTGCATGTGCAATGTTTGGTTTAGTACATACCATTTCTGTTGGAGTTACCTCACACACACCTAGAATTTATTTTTCCTAGGTTATTCCTTGTTTATTAGTCATAATTAGTCATTATCCAGTCTCTTATATTTTAGGGGAGAATATTCCACCTGGAGAATATTCTCTTTCAATTGACACTTCAGTTTGAATAGTTGAGTTGAGTTTAGATGTTGCATTGGTTTTGTCACCATGAAACATTGGGATCATCACCAACTCACTACTCTTTGTTCAGTCAGTTAACTGAAGACTAGTTGACTAGTTAACTCAACTAGGTGGTAGTTCACTCCCGTAACTGACTGAGAGACTATACTAGGTGACATTTTACTCTTGTAATTGTTGGTGTGTGTCTAGATCAATATAGAAAATTGGTATGGCTCATTATTTACTCATGTATCCTATATCTAATGCAAATTATTCACTCTTTGAGTGTGGAGTACAGTTAATGAGAATTCTTTCCATTCTTTCTCTCCTTCTTCTTCTTTTTCAATTCTCTTTGAAAATATGTGTATTATTGTTTAGCTAGATCTATTCTATGTAGGTTCAACACATTTACATGGTATCAGAGAAAATAGTGGAAAATAACATTTAAAAACCTAAATCCCACAGTCAAAATATCAAGCAATGTCTGGACCATCTTCAACAAGAACTCCAACTACTTTGACAAATATTTTGGTTCGTTCACAAATATGATGCTGCAGGGTATCTAGTGATTAGTTCAGATTTCATGTTATGGAAAAATAAAAGCTAAGCCTAGGGAAAGGGAAAATGCTTACAATAGGGTTTAATCTACTGATCCACGGAATGTTTTGGAAAAAGAAAGAAAATATTGCTATATGGTTCAATCTACTTATCCACATAACTACAATAGGGTTGTGGGAATTCCATTATGGAAAGAATCCATGCAGAAGGAGTATGACTCACTCCTATAGAACCATAATTGGAATCTGGTTCCACATCCACCAGAAAGGAATATTTTCAGGTGTAGATGGGTCCACAGGATCAAGAAATACAAGGCCCAACAGGTTGCCAAAGGACTTCATCAGATCCATAAATATTTCTACATCTTCACGAAGACTTTCAATGAGAAGAAGTTTCATACTTTGTGGGATTGTCTTGCAATGAAGAAAATAGTTTCCTAGCAACTGTCATTTTCTTATTTTGTTACATTATCTTTTGAGGGGGGGTTTTGTTCCCACATGGTTTTCCCTCTTTCCTCACTTTCATTCAATGTTGATTAGTTGCACTGTACATGAGTACCTAAAATGGCCTAGTAGCCGGGACTCATTTTTTACTCCATAGTGATGTTCAAGGGGGGTATTGGAGAAATTTTTATTTTTGACACACTAGTTCAGTGGGAGTTAACTAAATAGTTCTATTTAGACTTTCTATTTTTACCATCACTGTTATGCATGCATGCATTCCTAAGGAAAGTTAACTGCTTGATTTCTTTTATTAATTATGGAATTCTTTTCCCTATATATGAGTGTATTCCACTCATTCATTGTATCATATTGATCATGATCTATGTATCAATCATCAAGTCATTGGAGTAGTGTGAATATGTTTTCTCATTCTTCCATATTGAATCTTTCTTCCTTTCTTGATAAGATTTGTTTGAACTTGCTTTAGCTAGATCTCCTGTGCAGGTTTCCATGAAACACTAACGTGGCATAAGATCTATGATTCTTGGAGCAAGCCATACAAGACAAATAATAAGGAAAATCAGGGTTTTGACAAGCTAAATCTATGGTCGTAACTTTCAGCAATTATTCCTCCCAGTAACTTTGAGCTAAATCCGTGGTCATAACTTAAGGTCAATATTGTTTAAGAAATTTTCCCCCTTGAGTTGGTCAAGAAGGTCATCAATCCTAGGAATGGGATAGCGGTTCCTGACTGTTGCTTTGTTTAAGTCTCTGTAATCAATGTAGAATTGCCAAGTCCCGTCCTTTTTCTGCACTAGTACAATCGGGATTCTGCAAGGGGAGGAGCTGAGTTTGATGTTCCCCTTTTGAAGAATCTCTTGGATATAATGCCTTATTTTTTCATTCTCCATCAGTGAGCATCGATAGACTGGTCTATTAGGTAGAGGTGTGTCGGGGGTCAGATCAATTGGATGCTTGACTTGGCAGTGTGTCGGTACCCCTGTAGGTGAGACGAAGATGTGTATGTATGCTTCCACAATCCTGTCCACTTGTTTATTATACAAATAGAGGTGTTGTGTAGATGCCACGAATGTGGCGACGAATTTCTACTTACTCTGAGCATGGATCAAAAATAAGATGAACTTCCTGGTTTGTGAAATGAGCTTACTGCATTTCTTAGCAGAGATTAAATAAATAATAGTAGGCGGTGCCACCTATGGAATCTTGTACAATTGTCTACCCAAAGTAATAATAACATTGTGGGGTCTAGAATCCTACACAACATGATGCTTCCACAAATATGGTTTTCCTAAAAGAACATCACAAACTTCAAGGGGAGAAATATCACACAGTACCTCATCTTTGAAAGGCTTGATGTTGTAGGCCAGAGGTCATTGTTGGCTGACACAGAGATCTATTCCTTAATGAAGCCAGCTAATGGTGTAGGGTTGGGCGTGCGGTGTCATTGGTAGGTTTAGTCGCTTAATGAACTCTACTAAAATTAGGTTAGTATTAATATTGTTGTCAACAATGAACTTAATCGGAACCCCCTACACCCACATCTACGAGTGCAAGAGCCATTCCCATTCATCTGGTTCTTCTGGTTCGCTTGGATGGACTTTAGTGGTAGAAATCATGGCACTGGGTTCAACATCGATAATCTTCTTCCCTCCTGTAGGATTTGACTCAGAATCAGACTCAGCCTCTGACTCAGAAGCCTTTAGCTTTACCACAAGGGACTTCTTGGAGTGGCATTCGTCAATGTTGTGCCAAGGACTTTTATGGTACTCACACCATTTTCTCGTGTCCTTCTTCCTCTTCTCGTTTCCCTTCTTGTGTTGTGGATTGGACAAATTATCCTGAGGGTGACCATTGTGACTTTGTCCCCTGCTATGTGGGTTGGGGTTGCCTTTTCCCTTCTTTGGATGGGAGGGGTTTGCGGATCCAAACTCTCATCAATTCTACTTAAATTTATGCTCGATATTGACAACATATATATAAGTTGTCCCAATGAGGTGATGTCCAGGAAGTCCATTTATGTTTGAATGTATCTATGCAAACAACTGTAGTGTCTGAGCACTAGATGACACTCATAATCTTTGATACCTAATTTGGTGTGGAGGGTATGGAAAATATTGATGAATTCTGGTATTGTCTGGTCCCTTTCTTGACGTAGGGTGGTCCAACTGGTGTACTTGTCCTCGTAGCTTCCAACAGGGTAGTATTGTTCTTTAATGGTGTCCCAGAAGGAATCCCGTGTAGGGGACACCACAAAAATTGCAGATTCCTCCATGGACCTTTGCTCAAAGTAGGTATCCCACCAGTCTTTAACATGGGGAACGACCTTAAGGAGTGAAAAAGTGATCTTTTCCCGATCAAAAAAATTGTGGAACGAAAAATATCCTTCGAGTAGATTTAACCATTTATCTACAACATCCGCATCTTTTAGTCCTTCAAATAATGGAATATCAAAATTTTCCAGTACCTTGAAGGGGGTTGCATGGCCTCCTGATGAATATTCTCCTCCTGTGGGAAACTGTCGAAGGATCTGCGCAAAGTTGTCAATCATTTTGTTCCTTTTTCATGTGGGGGATTCCTCGATCAACATTTTAATAGGATCTCCTACTCCATCTCCTTTCTTTTCGTCTCCCATGGGTTTTTTTTGGGCTCTGCATGACCGATCTGCTAATGGCTTGATTGGTTCGAGTCCCAACTTCTTGTACCCAGACATTGTCGGGGACATGCACGAAGAAAAACAAATGAAGAACATACCTCTCCGATACCAATGATCCAGATTTAGGAGCAGAATAAACTGATTATAAACTGAATACCATAAACACAGAGATAGGAATAATAAAACAAATATTCAGGGAGAAATATCTTTTATTAAATAATGAAATAGGATGAAACTGTAAAACTACAGAACTGAAACTTGCTCGAATTGTGGTAGCTATCTCTGAGAAGTGATGTGGCTTCTACGCGCATCTTTCTGAGAAGAATGGATTACAATGAGGCTCCATAGGCCCTTTTCATATTACTCATGAATGCCAAAACCCTAGACATCCAAAAACCTAACCCTAGAAGGTGGAACGCCAAAAGTCATGTGGGCCCTATCAGTAAGTTGGTGTAATTTGGTACCTCAACTTCCTAGGGTCATAATATTTGCATACGAACTCTGTTTTAGGTGCATGATAGCCCATTGGAGAGGTCTTTCAGAGAAATACACATTTTTCCATCATAATCTGACTCTGTCTATAGTCTGACTGTGGAGAGTAAAAAAGACAATGTTTAGGGCCTCAAAATAGCCTTGAAAGTATAGTAAGATGTGATGATATGAAAACGTACAAAATAGGCCAATTGGATTAGGTAAGAGGCTACCCGTATCCACCTGGAGAATGTCTGAGGCTTTAGACAACCCCAGAAGCGTAGAACTCACAATTATAAAGAAGTGCAGAAAGATGTGCAAAAGAAAAATGGACATGAGGAGATAATTGGAATAGGTGGGTGGCCCCTAATATCCATATGGATCAATCCTCCCCCCTTAGGAAGAAATGGTCTTCATTGTGTTGAGTTCCCCCATGGGGTGAGAAAACTTCTACTAGATTTGGCCCTAAGTGAGCCACTTTCCTTGTTGTAGGAGTTGCGCTGCCTCGAAAACCCGATAAGGCTATATCTACTGTTGGTGAGTTCCCTTGACCTCTGTGCCCCTATCTGATCGGTGGATGCTTGTTCCATGAAGACAGGGTTGATCTATGTTGGTGTCTGTTGTTCAATGATCTCAGAGGTGTCCAATAATGGTGGAAAATATGGCTGAAGGAGGTCCACATTGATTACTGGATGCAAACCAAGGAAGGGTGGAGTGTTGAGCTCAAAATCATTGCTACTCACACCCTTGGTGATAGTGTAAGGCCCATAACGAAGTGGTCCAAGCTTCCAATGGGGCCTGGTGAGACGCTCCTTCTACAAATGTAACCATACTTTTTCGCCAACCTGAAATTGGTGTGGTACCCTATGTTTATCATGGAACTTCTTGTACTTAGCATTAGATTTATGAAAAATCTCTTGGACCTATTGGTGGATGTGTTGAATCCGCTCAATGAATCTGGTGGCTTTGTCGACCGCAAACTAATCAGCAAAAGAGTCTATATGTGCGGTGGCAAGAGGAAGTGCAACATGAATGGGTCCCAAGGGTTGGAATCCCAGACCCACCTAAAATGGGCTATGGCCAGTGGAACTATGGAGACCTATGTTTTAACTACGTTGGACACATAGGAGAATATCATCCCATGTATGGGGATGCTTAGAGTTCTACATGCACAGAATGTGCAGAATCATCTGATTGATGACCTTGATTTGGCCATCAGTTTGAGGGTGGAAAGAAGTGGATTTTGTGAGCTTGTTGTTCAACAGAGACCAGAGACTCGACCAAAAGGTGTTGAGAAACTTGTTGTCTCAGTCGAAAATGATGGTCTATGGTATCCCAAAGTGCACCCAAACTCATTCGAAGAAGATATTGGCAGTATCCGCCATTGTGACCATCTTCTTACAGTCTGTGAGGATGGCCATTTTCGAAAACTGATCAACAACCACAAAGACACGGTCATTTTCATTCTTGGTGGTCAACAACCCAGACATGTAATCCATGGACATGGACTCCCATGGCTTCTCAAGAATAGGAAGAGGGGTGTAAAAGCGTTGCTTCTTGATGTTCGGCTTGGAAATGGCATAGGAAATTAAATATCTGATATACTTTCTGACGTCCAGTCGAATTTTTTGAAAATAAAAATGTTTTTGAAGGACAACCACAATTTTCTCTATGCCAAAATGTCCTGCCAGCCAACTGTAGTGGGCTTCCCAAATCAGCTTCACACACTCACTTGTAGGAAAATAGAGACGGCCCAAGTGGAATAAGAGTTTGTCCTGAATGTAAAAATTAGTGACAGTTGCATCTGTACCCAAGAGTTTATATGTGGTGGCAAAGTCTAGATCTTGCTAATAAAGTTGGGGCCACTCCGATGTCTCATGTCCATAGGAATGGAGCATAGTGGTAAGTGCAGCCACATGAAGATGACTGAGGCAGTCAACGACATGATTGGAGATACTTGTCTTATACTTGATGTTGATATGGAACTATTGCAAGTAGGTGGAACACTTCTAATAATGGTCTTTCTACAATTTCCCCTGTGTCTGTATGAACTGCAGAGGCTTGTGATCAGTGTGTATGATCGTCTTTGTCCCCAGAATGAAATGTTTCCATTGACAACAAGCTTGTACAATGGAATACATTTCCTCGTCATAGGTGGGGTATTTATGGACAACATTGGAGAGTGTCTCACTATGGTATGGCACAGGATGCCCATACTAAGTGAGAACTATGCCCACAACATAGTCTAATGCATCAATATCAATCTCAAATGGTTGTTGCAGATCGGGTAAGGAGAGTATGAGAGCTGAGAACAAATGATGTTTTAGATATTCAAATGCTCGTTGTATGTCCTTCCCCCATATGAACGTGGCCCTACAACCGCCCTTGGTCACTTGGTTGAGGGCCCAAGAAATATGGGAGAATCACAACACGAACCGTCGGTAAACATTGGGGAGTCCTAAGAAGCTTTGAAGCTCGATTAGTGTGGTCGGGGTTGGCCAGTTACGAATGATTTGGATCTTAGCTGGATCAACATGTACCCCATGCTCATAAACAATGTAGTCGAGGTATTGGACCCTGTTCATGCCAAAAGATCATTTTTCCAAGTTGGCATAAAGCTTGTGCTATCATAAGGTGTTCAAAATCTGTTGAATGTGCCGCATGTTCTTCTCCCACGTTCTATTGAAGATGAGGATGTCATCCAAATATACTAACACAAATTATTTGGTGAAGGGTCTCAATACATCATCCATGAACCTCCTGAAAGTGGTTGGTGCATTTTTTAAGACAAAGGGCATGACTATCCATTCATAGAGACCTTCCTTAGACTTGAAGGTTGTCTTCCAGATATATGTTGGTTCGATGGGAACTTGATGGTAGTTAGACTTCAGGTCAATCCCATTCCCATCTCCCATGGGTTGTTTTCGAGCTCGGCACGATCGATATGCTAATGGATTGATTGGTTTGAGTCCCAACTTCTTGTACCTAGACATTGTCAGGGACATGCACGAAGAAAAATAAATGAAGAGAAGACCGCTCTAATACCAATGATCCGGATTTAGGAGCGGAACGAATTGATTATAGACTGAATATCATAAACACAAATATAAGAATAATAAAACAAATATTCAGTGAACAATATCTTCTATTAAATAATGAAATAGGTTGAAATTGTAACACTGCAGAACTGAAACTTGCTTGAATGGTGGTAGTTATCTTTGAGAAGAGATGTGGCTTGTACGTGCATCCGTTTGACCAGAATGGATTACAATGAGGCTCCATAGTCCCTTTTCATATTACTCATGAATTCCAAAACCCTATACATCCAAAAACCTAACCCTAGAAGGTGAAATGCCAAAAGTCATGTGGGCCCTATGGGCAAGTTGGTGTAATTTGGTACCTCAATTTCCTAGGTTCATAAAGTTTGCATATGACCTTTGTTTTAGGCGAGTGATAGACAGTTGGAAAGGTATTTCATAGAACTACACATTTCATCATTAGACTCTAACTCTGCCCATAGTCTAACTATGACGAGTCAAAAAAAAATGTTTAGGGCCTCAAAACAACCCTAAAAGTACAAAAAGATGTGGTGATATGAAAACATACAAAATAGGCTAGTTGGATTAGGCGAGAGAAAATATGTATCCACATGGAGAATGTGTGAGGATTTAGACAGCCCCAGAAGTTTAGAACTCACAATTATAAAGAAGTACAAAAAGACGTGCTGAAAAAAAAATGGACACAAGGAGCCAATTGGATTAGGTGGGAGGACACCAATATTCCTCTAGATCAATCCTCCTCCCTTAGGAATAAATGGTCTCCATTGCGTTGAGTTACCCCATCAT
Source organism: Picea engelmannii (assembly GCA_009831015.1). Classification (NCBI taxonomy): domain Eukaryota; kingdom Viridiplantae; phylum Streptophyta; class Pinopsida; order Pinales; family Pinaceae; genus Picea; species Picea engelmannii. The sequence goes on from ML785392.1 coordinate 422,210, forward strand.
GTGAGGAAATTTCTGCTAGATTTGGCCCCGAGTGAGCCACTTTTCTTGGTGTAAGAGTTTCCTTGCCTTGACAACTCGATAAAGTTGGATCTACTGTTGGTGAGTGCCCTTGACCTATGTGTCCACGATCTGATTGGTGGATGCTTGATCCATGCATGTAGGGTTGAGCTCTGTTGGTTTCAGTTGTTTGACGATCTCATAGGTGTCCAATAATGGTGGGAAATATGGCTGAAGGAGGTCCACATTGAATATTGGATGCAAACCAAGGAAGGGTGGAGTGTTGAGCTCAAAAAACATTGCTACCTATAGCCTTGGTGATTGTGTAAGGCCCATAACGAAGTGGTTGAAGCTTCCGATGGGGCCCGGTGAGATGCTCCTTCTACAAATGTAACCAGACTTTGTCAACAACATGAAATTAGTGTGGTACCCTATGTTTATCATGGCGCTTCTTGTACTTAGCATTGGATTTCTGCAAAATCCCCTGGACCTGTTGGCGAATGTACTAAATTCCCTCAATGAATCTGGTGGGTTTTGTGACCACAGAATGATGAAGGGAAGAGTCTGTATGTGTGGTGGCAAGAGGAAGTGCAACGTCAATGGGTCCCAAGGGTTGGAATCCCAGACCGACCTGAAATGTGCTATGGTCCGTGGAACTATGGAGAGCTCTGTTGTAAGTTTGTTGGACATATGGGAGACTCTCATCCCATGTATGGGGATGCTTATACTTGTACATGCATAGTATGTGCAAAATCATCCAATTGACGACCATGATTTGGCCATCAGTTTGGGGGTGTAAAGAAGTGGATTTTATGAGCTTGGTGTCCAAAAGAGACCAGAGACTCAACCAAAAGGTACTGAGGAACGTGTTGTCTCGTTCGGAGATGATGGTATGTGTTATCCCAAAGTGCACCAAAACACGTTCAAATAAGACTTTAATAGTATCGACCACTATGACAGTATTATTACAGGCTATGAGGATGACCATATTAGAAAACCGATCAACAACCACAAGCGCGCATTCATTTCCATGCTTGGTGGTCGGAAACCCAGACATGTAATCCATGGAGATGGAGTCCCACGGCTTCTCAGGAATAGGTAGAGGGGTGTAAAATCCTTGCTTCTTGATGGTCGGCTTAGCAATGGTGCAGGAAGTACAAGATCTGATATACTTGCTGACGTCCAGTCGAAGTTTTGGCCAATACATTTTTTTCTAAACGAGGGCCACAATTTTCTCTAAGCCAAAATGTCCTGCCACCTGACTATAGTGGGATTCCCAAATCAGCTCCACACACTCCCTTGTAAGAACACAGATATTTTCTAGGTTGCATAAGAGTTTGTACAGAATGTGAAAATCAGTGACAGTGGTGCATGTACCAAAGAGATGATATGTGGTGGCGAAGTCTGGATCTTGCTGGTAAAGTTGGGGCCAATCCAATGTTTCATGTCCACAGGAATGGAACACAGTGGCAAGTGCAGCAACAGGAGGTCGACTGAGGCCATCAACAACACAATTGGATATACATGTCTTATACTTGATGTTGATATGGAACTTTTGCAAGTAAGTGGACCACTTCTCATGGTGGTCATTCTGCAATTTCCCTTGTGTCTTTATGAACTGCAAAGGCTTGTGATTAGTGTGCATGATCATCTCTGTCCCCAGAATGTAATGTTTCCATTGACGATCTATTTGTACAATTGAATACATTTCCTTGTCAAAGGTGGGGTATTTACATACAACATTGAAGAGTGTCTCACTATGGTATTCCACTAGATGCCCATGTTGAGTGGGAACTGCACCCACAACATAGTTTGATGCATCAATCTCAATATCGAATGGTTGTTGCAGATCAAGAAAGGAGAGTATGGGAGCTGAGTACAAATGATGTTTCGTATATTCAAATTATCATTGATGCTCCTTCCCCCATACGAACTTGGCCCTACCACCTCCCTTGGTCACTTGGAGAAGGGCCTAGGAAATATGGGAGAATCCCAACATGAACCATCAGTAAAAATTGGTGAGTCCTAAGAAGTTTTGAAGCCTGGTCAGTGTGGTTGGGGCTGGCCAGTCACGGATGACTTAGATATTATTTGGATCAACATGTACCCCATGCTCATAAAAAATGTTGCCCAGGTATTAGACCTTGTTCATGCCAAAAGATCATTTTTCCAAGTTGGCATAAAGCTTGTGCTTCCATAGAGTGCTCAAAACCTCATGAATATTCCTCATGTGCTCCTCCCTCGTTCTACTGGAGATGAGGATGTCATCCAAATATACTACCACAAAGGAGTTGGTGAAGGGTCCCAATACATCATCCATCAACCTCATGAAAGTGGATGGTTCATTTGTTAAGCCAAAGGGCATGACTAGCCACTCGTAGAGACCTTCCTTAGACTTGAAGGTTGTCTTCCAGACATTCCTTGGTTCAATGGGAACCTGATGGTAGCCAGAATTCAGGTCAATCTTACTGAAGAAATTTACCCCCTTGAGTTGGTCAAGAAAGTCATCAATCATGGGAATGGGATAGTGGTTCCAGACTGTGACTTTGTTTAAGGCTCTATAATCAATGCAGATTCACCAAGTCCCATCCTTTTTCTGCACCAGTACAATCGAGCTTCTGCAAGGGGAGGTGTTGGGTCTAATGTGCCCATTTTGAAGAAGATCTTAGATCTGACGCATGATTTCTTCATTCTCCATCAGTGACTGTCGATATATTAGTCCATTAGGTAGAGATTCTCTAGGGGTTAGATCAATTGGATGCTTGACTTGGTAGTGTGTTGATACCCCTATAGGTGAGATGAATATTTCTATGTATTCTTCCACGATCCCGTCCACTTGTTTTTGGTTAAAAGAGAGGTTTTGTGTAGAGGCCATGGATGTGGCGGTGACCTTTTGCTTACTATGAGAATAGACCACAAAGGAGATGAACTTATCGGTATGTGAAATGACCTTACTGTATTTCTTAGCTGAGATTAAAGAAATAGCAGTAGGTGGTGCCACCTCTGGAATTCTGTACAATTGTCTACCCAAAGTAATAATAACACTACAGGGTCTAAAATCGTACACAACATGACGCTTCCACAGATATGGTTCTTCCACAAATATGGTTGTCCTAAAAGCACATCACAAACTTCAAGGGGAGAAATATCACACAGTACCTCATCTTTGAAAGGATTGATGCCATAGGACAAACAACATTGTTAGCTGACACAGAGATATCTTCCTTGATGAAGCCAGTCGATAATGTAGGTTTGGGGGTGTGGTGTCATTAGTAGGTTCAGTCGCTTGACTACCTATAATGAAATCATGTTATTATGACTACTGCTGTTGACAATGAAGTGAATTAGATCCCCCTTGACCCACATCTATGAGTTAAAGAGGTGTTCCCCTTCCTCTAGTTCTTCTAGTTTTCTTGGCCGGACTTTGGTGGTAGCGACCGTGGCACTAGGTTCAACATCGATAATCTGCTTCCCTCCTTTAGGATTTGACTTGGAATGAGAATAAAACTCTAAATAAGAATCCTTTAGCTCAGCCATGAGGGACTGCTTGGAGCAACATTCATTGGTCTTGTACCAAGGAATTTTATGGTACTCACACCATTTTCCCGTGTCCTTCTTCGTCTTCACATTGCCCTTTTTGTGTTATGGCTTGGACATATTTTCCTGAGGGTGTCCATCGTGATTTGGTAGCATGCTATGTGGGTTGGCATTGCCTTTTCCCTGCTTCAACTATGAGGGGTTTGCGGATCCAAACTCTCGTTGTTTCTACTTAAATTTATGCTCGATCTTGACAATGTATCTATAAGTTGTGCCCAATGAGGAGATGTCCAGGAACTCCATTTTTGTTTGAATGTATCTATGAAAAAAACCACGGTATTTGAGCACCAGATGATGCTCAGAATATTTTATACCCAATTTTGTACAGAGGGTATGGAAAATTTGGTGAAGTCTTATATTGTCTGGTCCCTTTATTGATGTAGGGTGGTCCATCTAGTGTACTGGTCCTCATAGCTTCCAACGGGGTAGTATTGTTCTTTAATGGCATCCCAGAAGGAATCCCATGTAGGGGCCACCACAAAAATTTCATATTCCTCCATTTCCCTCTGCTCAGAGTAGGTATCCCACTAGTATTTACCATGGGAAACGACCTTGAGGAGTGAAAAAGTGATCTTTTCCCGATCAGAAAAATTGTGGACCGAAAAATATCCTTCGAGCAGATTTAACCATTTATCTACATAATCCACATATATCAGTCCTTGAAATAATGGAATATCAAAATTTACCTCTACCTTGAAGGGGGTTGCATGACCTGCTGATGAATATGCTTCTCCCATGGGAAACCATCGAAGGATCTTCACGAAGTTTTCCATCATTTCATTCCTTTGTCCCACGAGGGCTTCCTCGAGAAAATTTTTAATAGGATCTCCTTCTCCATCATCTTTCTTTTCATATCCCATGGGTTTTTGTCGGGCTCAACATGACTGATATAGTAATGGATCGATTGGTTCAAGTCCCAACTTCTTGTACTCGGACCTTATCAGGGACATGCACAAATAAAAATAAATTAAGAACAGACCGCTCTGATACCACTGATCTGGATTTAGTAGCAGAATGAATTGATTATAGACTGAATACCATAAACACATAGATAGGAACAATAACACAAATATTCAGTGAACAATATCTTCTATTAAATAATGAAATAGGTTGAAACTATAAAACTGCAGAACTAAAACTTACTTGAATGGTGCTAGTTATCTTTGAGAAGAGATGTGGCTACTACACACATCCATCTGAGTAGAATGGATTACATTGAGGCTCCATATTCACTTTTCATATTACTCATGAATTCCAAAAACCTAGATATCCAAAAACCTAACCCTATAAGGTGAAACACCAAAAGTCATGTGGGCCCTATGGGTAAGTCAGTGTAATTTGGTACCTCAACTTCCTAGGGTCATAAATTTTGCATACGACCTCCATTTTAGGTGTGCAATAGCCCGTTGGAATGTTATTTCATAGAAATGCACATTTTTTCATTAGAATCTGACTCCGTCTATATTATGACTGTGGTGAGTAAAAAAAAAAATGTTTAGGGCCTCAAAACAACCCTAACAGTACATCAAGATGTGTTGATATGAAAACATACCAAATAGTCCACTTGGACTGCGAAAGAGGCCACTTGTATCCACATGGAGAATGTCTGAGGCTTTAGAAAACCCTAGAAGTGTAGAACTCACAATTATAAAGAAGTACATAAATATGTGTTGAACAAAAAATGGACACGAGGAGCTAGTTGGAATAGGTGGGTGGCCACCAATATCCATCTGGATCATTTTTTCTACTAACTGAACTTTGTATTGCTTCACATTTCCTTATCCATTTAACTTATTTTAAAAAACCCATTTATTGCTAATGCGATTTATTCTACATGGAAACTCTACTAGATGCCAAGCCTCATTCTTATCTAAGGATACCATTTCTTCAACCATGACATTTTTCCATAGTTTTCCATCCTCTGAATCCACTGCCTCCCTAACCGATCTCCTCAATACTGGAGTATGAATATCTTCTTCTTCTGATTCATGTTCTTATATAGATTCTGATTCGATATCCTTTAACTCCAACTCGATTTTCTATGGTTCTTCTTTCCTTGGTAGGACTTCCAGTTTGACAACATCTTTCATTTCTCTAAATACCACATCTCGACTATACATTACCTTCTTAGTTTCTGGGTTCCAAATATTATAACCTTTCAGACCATATTTATACCCAATAAAGATACACTTTTCAACATTTTTATCTAGATTACTCTTGTTTTTCTTTGGAACGTGAATATAGGCCTCACAACCAAATACCATGATATTTGTGAGAGAGGGTTTCTTACCATTCCATACCTCATGTGGAGTCCTGGAATATATTTCTGATGAGGGTGATTTATTTACCAAGTAACATACAATACCCACTACCTCTAACTATAATTCTTGTCCTAACCTGATACCATTGAACATGCACCTTGATTTTTCCATCAACGTCTTGTTCATCCTTTCTACAACTCCATTATTTTGAGTTGTAAATGGATTAATATTATTCATTTCTGTACAACACTTCTTATATAATTATTTGAATTCACATTCGTAGAACTCTCCACCATTATCCATCCTCAACACCTTAATTATTTTCTTGTTCTAGTTCTCAACAAGATTCTTAAACTTTTTAAACCTACCAAAGACATAAAATTTATTCTTGAGGAAATATACCCAAGTATTCCTCGAGAATTCATCTATAAATGAGACATATTACACATAGTTTCCCAGTGATGGAATCGATAGAGGTCCAAACACGTCACTATGCACCAACTGCAAAATTCCCTCTACCCTCATCATACCGGAAGGGAATCTTACCATATTTTTCTTCACATATTCACATTTTTCACATAAATCCAAATCCACAAAGAAGTTAGACATACCTTCAACCACAACTTTACCATGTAGTATTCAAAATCCCTTCTCTCTGATATTCCCTATTATTTTATGCCACAACATAGCCTTTTCTCCAAAGAATTTAGGAGTTTTTTCTTCTTCGGATCCAATCTCAAGAACAATGGAACTATTACACCCATCACTACTAGTGCTTCCCTACGAATTATATATACTTCCAATACAAACTCCTTTCAATAATATCATTGCTCCTCAAACAATCCTGCAAGTTCTCAAACAATTCTTTTACCCTTGTGTCATCTATTTTTCTTACAAAAACCAAAATTTTGGCCAATCCTGGGATGTGCAAAACACCAGGCAGTGTTCTCATCCTTTCATCCATGATATTCAACTTTGATTTTTCTCATGCTATGATTTTTTTTTTTTGATTCATCACCTTGGAAAACATCACATCCATCATACCTTTCATATTCACATAACCACTCCCTATGGGGAGTCATATGAAAGGATGTGCCTGATTCAACCATCCATGCCTCATGATCTGCATGTGTGCTTGAAGAAGCCAATTACACATCCCCTCCTTCTTATGAGGAGATGTTTTCTTCTGTATAAGGAGCAGCTTCAGACCCCTTCCCTCTCTCAACACTTTTGCATCTAAATTGATTCTTGTAGTACCCTTATTTTTCACATCTCCAACATACCTTTACAAAAATTCCAGGATATTTAGATCTACCCTTAGATTTATATCTCCCACTTGAGGAATTAGATCTATTTATTTTCTAGGAGATTCATCTCACAAATAATTCTTTTGTGCTTTGTCCTTCCATGTTCTTCCACCTCATCTCCTCCCACAATAAGGATGAAACTACATCATCACAACTTAAAGTAGTTTTATTACTACATATGGCCACAACCAGACTATCACATGATTCTGGTAAAGAGCATAGTAAACTAATACATGTATCTTCATCTAAAACCTTAATATCATCATATACTAACTAACTTACCACAGTATTGAAGGCGTTCAGATGATTTGTCACTAAGTCTCCTTATTTCATCCTTAGGTTATACAACTTCTTCTGCATGAACAATTTTTTTACCAAGTACTTCGACTGATACAAAGTCCCCAAATTTTTCTATAATGATTTGGTTGTAGCTTCCCCTCACACATTCAACAATAATGAATCTGAGAGACACAACTAACTTGTTCTCTTCACTTTCCAATCCAAAATTTTCTAGTCTTCTGCTGACGTTGTTGTAGGTGAAGTATTGGATCCACAATGATCCACTGATCTTTATCCACCAAAATATCTTCCATCTTGAGCTTCCACAACTCAAACATTTTCCCATTAAATTTATCAATCTCTATTTTTTAATTTCTTGCCATTTCTTCTCACCTGAAGAATCAATACGATAGATATCCCATTGCAACAAGGTTTAACATTGATCTAAGCCAAAACCCTTGACCACAAACGAATCCCCATGAATCCAATAATTGATATGATACCAAATGTAGATTTTAACCTTGTACAATTAATTATTGCAAATAAATTCTTAAGAAAGAAGAAAAGATACAATGGCACACACACATTACACATATATTTTTACCTTGTAAAACCAAACCAACAAAACCAACAACCTGTTCATAGATGTACCTCTAATATTCAATTCATCATCATTCATTGTTTAAAATACAATATACATATAGGATCCCATAACACCCAAACCCCTAATCCATTGACCCGGATTAGTCAAAAATCCTAATTCCTTAACCAAAATTAGAAAACCATTGACAAAAGTTGTTGGGAACTCTTTTGTGTAGATCGCCTATTTTTACGGAAATGTTAAAGTTTTGTAGAACAATTTAGTACATTAGTGAGAGATATAAGTGGTAGAAATCTAACCGCTAGTGTGTCAATAAGGAAAACACTAATGCACCAACTGAAATAGCAGTGAAGAGAGACAGAACCTTCAAGTGCATGAGAAAAGGAAGCATAATCAAGAAGAGACATTAGTGGTTGCAAGAAGCCAAAGAAATACCCAAGGGAAAGGAATAAATATGGGAATATGTAAAGGGGAAAAGGTTGTTGTTGTTGTTCAGTTTTTTCTTATATTGTTGTTAAGTTGTTGATAGGTTATTGTTGTCAAATTATTGTTAGATCAATGTTGGTATGATATTGATTTTTGTTGAGTCTCTCATTTGTTATGTCAATAAGATTTCTCCATTATTGTCTATTGTGATAAGCCATTGTAAGGTATTTTGGGGAATGAACCGTGCTTTCATAGATGTCTGAGAATCTAGATTGGATACCTAATTAACAATTATGTTGTATAAGTCATGTTTCGGAAGAAGTACTCTATTTATTCTGGGCTATGATCTAATAATACATGAAGGATTATTTTGACACCAATTTGTTTTATTATGTCTATGGATGCTTGATATCTTTACTGCACAATATATCATGTTCTTTTTAATTGATCATTGCAATATTGTTTAATAGTATTCTATAATGTATGTGTTCACCTTTATGTTGCACAACATGGACTATCCAATGCACTTATTGGTTTAAGACTTCTGATGATATGATATCTCCTCATTCAATTATCTCTCTATATTGTATTGTGATACATTTGATGGTGTGTTCTTGTTAACTCACTTTATCTTACACAAGTCTCGATTGTGCTTTGAGTGAGACATCCTTCCCCTGCAAAAGGTTGAATATGCCAACACTACTAGACTGTAGTGATATCTTTGTTGGTAACCTTTGAGAACACGAGTATCCAATTTTACACCAAAAAATGCTTATGTTACCTGGGCCATCTTTTAAGTGAGTTTTCAGAGGATGAAACATCACATATTCAAGTTGGAAATTGAGACTGAGTGGGAAAGAAGGAGTGATGAACTCATATTTCAAGAAGTTGAGTTAGGATATAAAATTTTCATGGTTGTGAAGAAAGTTTTCTTGTATTCTGAACTAGCCAATGATCAATACAAAAATTTCTGTATCCAATTTTTGGAAGAAGTATTTTAATGGCTCGACCGGTTGTAAGAAGTGCCATAATTTAAAGATCGCATCAAGAAAATATTTAATTCGACCATTAAGAAGCTACAAAATATCCATAAGTTGGATCACCAAATTTATTGAGCTGTGGCTTTTTAGGTACAGAATACCCTAAAGGGATACATTATAGAATTTACTACAAAAAACCACTAGTCTTTCTCAAAAGAAGAAGAAATATTCTACAAGGGAGCTCGAGGAAGGATGTTGTGAGAAATATCATTGTGGATTAAAATCTTGTTGGTGGAAGAGGGAATGTTATCAGTTCCTTTGGTTGAAATGGAAACACAAACCTCTTGCACATGAGGGGTGGGTGATTCAGGTGAGGTTTCATGAGTTAGGATACAAAATTTACTGAGGTATGAGGGTTCGTCATGAGAATAGTTCCAAAGACAAGTGGTCTTAGACAATGACTGTGGTGGTCGAAAAGAGGTGGTGAAAACTGATGCAAAAGTTGATGAATAGGCTTAATCAGTCGCGAACGGAGATTGACTTCAATAAGAGTCATAAAAGAGAGTTAGAGAAGTTGAGGGAGTTGAACACACATGGAATGTTGGACAACCGATGGTTGAAGGAGAGGTTTGGATAGAGTAGACGAGGTGAAGAAAATTTGGAAGAAAGAATCAAGATAGGAGTCACCATTGAGGAAAAAGACTCAGTTGTAACCTATGAAGAAGTTGTGGGAGAATTAGCTCCTATAGCACTCAAATATGTGAAGTACCCTACAAGACTTGATACGATATGTCCTCCTAATGCGACCCCCTAGGTTAAAGAATCGAATCTCGAAGATACAGGAACCAACCTTGGCTCTCCTAGTCCCTTAGAGAAATCTACAAAATTTTAAAATTCTACAATAAACTTTCCCTTAATTTATGTCATTTCTAATCATTCTAATCCAACAAGTTCAAGTGGTAGAAATAGTAGTAGTGTGGTAATTTATTTAGTTCTATCAGAACCATGACCTTCAAGATTTATTTGACAGGGTCCTCGATTCCTTCAATGGTGCATCAACATGTCGGCTCCCTCACTCAATACCCATAATTTTGGTGTAAAGGGGATGAGGATATCAAACAACATCGGTTCCTTTGTGAGGCCATCTTGAGGTCTCGCAGAATTTTAGATATGAACAAAATAGTTGAGTTCTAGACCACATTAATGGGTTGCGAATTAAAATGGTATATGAAATCCATTGAACCAAACAATCCTGAAGGACATGATTTCACTCTTGCTCAATTCAAACAACAATTCATAGAAGAATTTTGTTTATGAGAGTCAAACAAACATTCCCTCTCTAAGTTGTGAGAGATTAAAACAAAAAATGGGGAATATTCTTGGGAGTATAACCAAAGGTTTAAGGACATGATAGGTAAATTAGCAAACCAACTACATGAGAACCACCAATGGGAATGGTTCATTTAGAGAATTTTACCATTAACTTGTATTTCGTTAACCCAATAGAGGATATCTACTTTGGGGGAAGCATTAGAGTAGGCTATGAAAACTGAGGCAATGACAGATGTTGGAAGCTTGTGGGTGATAAGACCACCTAATGAAAATAATACTTTATAACTACAAGGACATATTTCTACATTAACTGACAAAATTCAAGAACTGGTCATTCCTAGAGAAGGTCACCCACAGGTATGGTGTACTAGCTACTACACTAATGGATATACCATGACGAAATGTCCCAGACTGAGGGGTGTGGGATCCCCTCTGCAGCTGATGGCTCCTCCACCAGTGGGACCATCCAAGGGGGTTTCACACATAACAACTAATGTGCCATTTCATGTCCATGTGTAGTACCATGACTTTCATAATCATCAAGGAAGTTAGAATAATGAATATTGTGAAATTTTTAGAAGTGATGGGCATTCCCCTCGGCATTTCCCTATCCTACAAAATATACCCCTATTCCAAACATAGTTTACTGTGAATTTTGTGGTTCACCCACTCATACCACCAAGAATTTTTGTGCTATGGATTCTCTTGCATACATACTGGATCGATCTACATTTAGGGTCGATGAAGCTCCACAAGGATTTGGAGGACACAGAGGCGAGAGAAATATTAGGAGAGGACTAGCTCGATGTTATAATTGTGATGAGTAGGTACATCTCTCTAGAGATTGTCCTCCTCCGAGACATCCTTTGTGTGCCCACTATATTGAAAACACCCATGCCACTGAGGATTTACCTAAGTTTATTGAAAAGTGAGAATACCACGCAAGGAAGTGAGGAACCAACTTGATATATTCCTAGCCCCTACCTATTCCTTAATAAAAAGCACCCAATATTAATATTATTACTCAAGGAGGAACAAGGAATGATGTCTATGTTGATGACCCGACTCAAAGTAAGATATGCAAGGTAGTACTGGAAGATGTTATATATTACCCCATTGTGTGAAAAAAATTATTTAAGGATGTTGTGGATATGTTCCAAGGGATTTATAATCCTGTTGCACTGAGGGTTGAAGAACCAATCCTTGTGCTGCAACCCAACCATGCATAAAAATTGGTTTCACAGAAGGATTCCTTGGCAAGACCTCAAAAGACTATTTACTTGTGGCTCCAATTATTTTCTAACATTTTGAATGACGAACGACTCACTAAGGAGTTGTGGAACATGCTAAAGGGGACTGTGGAGGATGAAGGGAGCCTAGAGGACCCAATTGTTGTTAATATTCCAGAGAGACATACAGGTAGAATACAAAGGAGGAAGCAGAGATATGGATGAAAATTTAGAATAAATTCCCATATCGATAACTACAAATTAGTGATTTTATGTTATATTTTGGATCTAACGTCAACATACTACCAAAGAAAACCTATTTAATTATTAGTGATGGTAATCCCAAGCTTTTTTATTCACCTATTCAATTTCACATGTCCAATCAATATTGTATAGATATCATGTTGGGATGCTACTAAATGTAGAAGAGGAATTAGTTGGCATTAAAACATTCACAAAATTTGAGGTCATAGAAATAATGGGGGAAGAGGACCCATACCCAACTCTATTGAGAATTCACTAGGCTTATGAAAATCTCACTGTCATATACCTCAAGAAGGAAATTGTGACTTTTGAAGTAGATGATATGAAAGTAACCCAACCACTATACCCCTATAAAGGCCCTTGATATACTATTTGGTCAAGGAAAATTTGGAAGAAGATGTCGTGGATGATCTGAAAAATCCTTAGATGATGATAATTTTAAATACACATAAACATCTATTTTATCTTTGAAATAAAATGATCACTTGATTGTTTTGCAAATTACACGTGAATTAATTATCTAACCAAATCCACTTTAACAATAAATGACTTGCAAAATAATTGATCCTGAAATGAAGAACAATAATATAATCACATACACAAGTTGGAAAAATAGAATTCTCCCAATTTGAGCTAGCTCTAAAGGTTCGCTTCCAATGGAAACCTTTTTTTATTAAATGATCAAATAATTTTGTTTTACAATTACCTTTTTACATTTTTATCAAATGTAGAAACATAGTGCACCATTGGATTCCTAGTGAAAAATCATGCAAAATTGATATAAAATTCTCTAAATTCCGTCAAGGTAGTTGGCATGCTTTACAGTGTAGCCTCATAATACATCAAGAGATTAAAATTTGCATAAAAATGTGTGTACAACCTTGGGTCAGGTGCCATTAAATAGGACACGTCCTTTAACCAAATCCTGAAATTTATGGCAATTATTAACTATGGATTAGTTGGTTTGTTTTAACAAATCATATATATAGCTTGGTGGTTAAAAATCATCGCATATAAATAAAATGTCGAGGGTTCTATTCCCTGGAACCCTTGGCATATTCCATAATTTTTTTTGCATATGGTTATAACCATATAACATATGGTTATGTAACATAATCCGTGGGAATATATTGTTAGCACCGTCTAACATATGGTTTAAGTCATATGTTATAAATAACATTGTTTATAACCATTGAACTCCCCCCTGCACAAGTTTCTAAGGTTGTTGGTGTAACATATGCAGCCACCCACAGGTCGGGTACGCTACCTGCAAGCCCTCCCTTGGACTTCTTTCTCATGCTGACCTTCTTTATTTATTAAAGATGCATAAGATAATAGATTTAACGAAATGCATAACAATATAAAGGAAGCATGCAAGATCTAAATATTATGTTAAATGCTAATTAAATATACACAATGAAAATACATTCATATACAAGTAAATGAAAATTAAACTACACAATGGAATACATTCATACACATATAGTAATATCATGACAGAGAGAACTTATCTTTATGAGAGATGACACCAACTGAATGCAGACTAAGGACGTTCCACCCAATCATAGAGATCATTGTTGTAAACCCCAACATTAGTGTCAGCCCCGAGCCAAGGCTATGAATCCACAAGGATGGTTCCAGAGTGTAATTGGGTTCCCCAACCAGTCATCTCTCAAGCTATGACATCTTTCCCAACACCCACAACAATCCAAGTACCCAACTCTCTTCTACCCAGCCTGTGCTACCCAAGAGAATGGAGCTCCACCCTTCTCTGCTACGCAGTTCCTCAAGTAGTGCTTCTCCTTCCTGCCAGGGCTTCTAGCAGAGTTGGTCCAAAATATCAATGATGAAACTCTTAGAAATCACAGTTGTGAGCAAGAAATGGCAGAGGCCATTTCATTTCATACATGCAGGCCCCAAGTCACAGCTAGATCACACCAACGACCACTACAACCAACTATCACATGGCTAAGTTCTTTAGCAACTCCGTTTCCTTTTCCAAGACAAGATGCAGGTGATGATGGATCAATGGATGAGTCGGGGGGGGTGCATGGGAGTGCATGCATGGGAGTGCGTGAGGGAATAATGAGTGAGGGAATGGGAAAACAATGAACAATTCATCAGTCCAACTCCCTGATCAGACCAGAGGTGGGTTTGAGTAACCTTGTGGGGAAAACAATAACCTCCTCGCCTTCCCAAAGAAGTTCACGTAACCGATCCCCTCCCTTAGACAAAAAGGGTAATAAGAAAAAAATAGGAATAAACACTTAGTCCCTCAAGCTCCCCCTCTTGTGGAATCATAGCCCCCTATAACTCTAGTCCTTTCCCATCTAGCAGCCAGAGATGTGTGTATTATTATTAATGATCAAAACATTACATTTCTTAGGCATACTATCCCTCCAATAATTGTGTGGGAACTCTATCCTCTCAACATTGTAACAATACATTATTTAAAACGGGGGTTCAAAACCTGGGGTGTTACATCCCCTCCCCCTTATTTTGGCACTATCCTCAGTGCATATACAAAACATAGATCAAAATCTCAAATTTATTCAAAAAGATGTAGGTACTCTGCCCGCATGGCATCTTCATGCTCCCAGGTAGCTTCTTCAGGATCATAGCAGGTCCACTGAACTTTTACCAATTCTATAACTCGATTCCAGAGCATTTTGACTTTTCTGTCCAATACCCGCACTAGCAAACCTGAATGTCTCCCTCTATCTCTACCTGAATCAGATGCTAATCAATAACATGGTTAGGATCATGTACATATTTCTTTAGTAAATATACATGAAATACATTATGCACATTCATAGAAGAAGGCAATGAAATCATGTATGCAACCGACCCTATTATGTCCAATATTTTGAATGGACCACATAATCCAACTGTCAACTTTGTACAACTACCCAATTTCAAAGATATTTTATTGGTCTTTACTTTCAAAAGTACATGCTCCCATACTTTAAATTCTCTAATTGTCTCGTTCTTGTCTGTATAAAATTTATGTCTATCATAAGTTGCCTTTAAATTCTTCTTAATCTTGACCATCTAGTGTTCCATATTCTTGAGCAACTCCAACCCAAGTACCACTCTCTCTTCTGGGTTGTCCCAACTCATTGGAGTATTGCATTTCCTACCATACAAGGCTTCAAATGGGCTCATTTTCAATGAATCTTGATACCCATTGTTATATGAAAACTCAACCAAGTGTAAGTAATCTTCCCACTTAGATGTCTTATCCATCACATACATTCTCAGCATGTCTTCAATTATTCGATTGACCCTATCTGTTTGTCTATCTGTCTGGGGATGATATGTTGTGCTAAAGTTTATATTTGTGCCAAATCCTTTAAACAATCCCCTCCAGAAATTGGAGGTAAACATCGTATCTCTATCCGAGACAATTGTCCTAGGTATCCCATGCAACCTAGCAATTTCCTTCATGAAAATTTATGCAATATTATTTGTTGTACGCGTTGTCTTCACGGGCACAAAATGATCAGCCTTTTTTAATTTTTCAACCACCACCATGATTGAATCATGTTGATTATTTTCTCTGGGTAATCATGTGATGAAATCCATGGTGATCACTTCCCATTTATTCTTTGGAATTAGCAATGGTTGTAGAAAACCCACTGGGTTCCTATGCTCATCCTTCACCTTATGACATTCCATACATCAAGCGATGTAATCAACAACATCCTTATTTATTCTCAGACAAAAGAACTGGCTTCTTACTGCTATAATGCTTTTCTGGTAACCGGGATGTCTAGCATAAGGAACATCATGAATTTCCTTCAGTACCAAATTCCTCAGTTCTCTAGAACTAGGAACATAGATTCTATTTTTATGCATGAGGAATCCATTTTCCTTTATCTTGTATTCCTTTATTTTCTGCTATACATCTCCTTGCTGTAAGTTTTCCTTTACCTGTAGGTAATGTTGATCTGTAACAAGACCATCTAAAATTCTTCTCTTCAAGTATGACTGATGCATACTAACATCAGTAGCATGCATGAGATGAACTCTCCTACTAACTGCATTCACAACTTTATTCTCCTTTCCCTTGATATGCTTGATATCAAAGTCATATTCACTTAAAAATTCTAGCCATGTTGTTTTCCTAGCATTCAAGGTTGGTTGTTCGAAAAGATACTTTAGACCAACGTGGTTTGTTGTTAATTAAAATTTCTTCCCCATGAGATAATGCCTCCACATCCTCAAGGCATGAACAATGGCAGCAAGTTCCAAGTCATGCATGGCATAGTTCCTCGCATGTTCTTTAAGATTTCTAAACTCATATCCAATGACATGTCCATTCTGCGTGAGGACTCCCCCAAGTCCTTCCTTACAAGCATCTGTAAATACCACAAAACATTCATTTGGGTCGACAATCTTTAACACAAGCACACTAGTAAGTAATTCCTTCAACAGATTAAAATTATTTTCACACTTGAGTTTCCATTCAAATTTAGTTCCCTTCTTTTGCAAAGAGGTGATGGGCTAAGCAATCTTAGAGAACCCTAATATAAACCTTCTATAGTAGTCGAATAATCCCATAAAAGATATGATGTCTGACACATTTCTAGGCGTTGGACATCCTCTAATGGCTTCAATCTTATCTGGATCTACTGCTATGCCATGCTCTGAAATAATGTGTCCAAAGTAATGGATTTGATTTTGATATCCCACATTGGCTGCAGCTATGGATGTTTTACCATAGGGTTTCTACCATGTAAAACCATTGGTTTGTTGATTTCTGATCTGGTTGTGTGAGTGGTTACTAAATGTGTTTGTCCTTTAGTAAAATATGTATGTTGTGGAACAAAAGGCTCCAAATAACAACAACATTCATATCAGATTACATTCATTTTCTTAGATTTTCAATTTACACTAAGTGTAGTTCCCCCACTACTAAACCCAACAAAATGTTTATGATACACACTAAAATAAAATGCATGCAACATACTTAAAAAATTCTCATGCATTTCATGGTGTTTTTAAATCATGAATGTAGCCAATTATACACATATGTAGAAATATACAATTGATACTCAAAACTCAAGGTAAACACAGAAAAAGGAAATCCATAATTAAAAATAGTGAAACAGAGATAAAAACACCTATCTTTTGAAAGAAAATGTGCAACCAACTGCATAGGATGGATGTGCCACTCAATTATAGATTTGATTCTCGAAACATTAACAACAAATCACCCCTGAGATGGCCTAGGAAACCACAAGAAAGGGTTTCTATATTGTCCATTCACAACCCAAGATAACGCACAACAAGCTAATTTTTCCTACAACTATTCCAATCCACTATCTCTTTTCGAATCAACATGAACAACCCAATGGATGGGATCCCCCTTATCTGCATGCAATTCCTCGGGCCTTCCCACTTCGCTTCAAGGCTCTAGTACGGGTTGGTCAGGAATCTCTCTTGTTGAGGAGTCCATGGATTTATACTCTCAATAGGAAACTCTCAGAAACAACGCACTTTCTCTGTGGTAATTTCTTACACATAAATCTCTTCTGCATGCCTAACAACCTGTTTCTTCATGTAATTATAGCTTCAACAATATTTCCTCAAATCTTACTATGATTTTTTTCAAGCTCCATCACTCACTCCTCTCTTTTTGTCACAAAAATAGGTTGTAAAAAATATTCACAGTACCCATTCGAATTTCCCTTTTACCCATGCATGTTGACTATCACAATCCCCACTAGTGATTATACTCATCCCCATGTTCTCAATAACTATCTGAAGTGACTTTTAACACCAACCCTTTTACAAGTATGAAATAATTAGGGCTTTGATACACTCAAAAGAAAAATAGAAGGTTCATACACAATAACAATTTTAAAAAGTGGGTTGGTATTAATACACATGAATAATTCCCCCTTTCCCCCATTCACTTGTGAAAACTTAGCCCCAATTACTTCATCCATTTATGTCTACATCTAACATTACATTTTTTATTATTATTTTATCTTTGATCTAATTGTGTGAGTGGATACTAAATGTTTTCATCCTCTATTGGAATACATGTATGTTTGAACATGGTATCATAGTTCATTTGAAGACCCACTACCGTTGTAAATTGAGATTGTGAAGTTTTGTTGTTGCATCTCTGGTATTTACCATTTCCATACTTTTTTGGGTTAAGGGGATAGTTCCATTGTATTTGGAGTTTTCGTTTCAGTTAGGAATGTCTTTCATTTCACTCGAAAATGTTTCCATTTACCCAAGATATGGACCATTTCAATCAGATTCGGAGGTATAAAGCCTGGATATGCACTTTTATTTTTTTACAAAGATAATATTTAAGTTTTATTTTGGTTTCCTATCTTTTTATTTTCGAGTTTCTACTCTTTTGGTTCTGTGTATTCTCTTTTCCCTGCACTATGTGTGATCTCGAAAAATCAGAAACAGAGCAAAATGTGTTTTCCTGTCTATGTATTTTCTTTTTTGTGCACTCTGTGCAATCTCAATAAATCAAAAAAAGAGGAAAAGGTTGCATTTTCCAGGTAAGCTAATTGATATCTAACTCTTGTTGTCGTGGAGAAGTAAAATATTTGTTTTGTGCGAAAAGATCTTTTTATGAGCACACTCTCCAAGGGTGTCTTCAACAACAACAAGAATAACAACCACCACCGCAATCCTCATTCTTAACAATATAATGTTTTTTGCAGTAGATTTGCAATAGCTCACTTGGTTAAAAGTTGATTTAATAAATAATAGATCTTGAGTCCACATCTTTTTTTTGTTACTTTTTTTGAAAAAGTTCATGCATTGTTGTAAAGTGTATTTCACTTAAATTATAAAAGTGAATCACTATAAGTGGTTATAATATTTTAATTCAAGTTATTTATTTCGCATGCAACTTTCATTTATAAAGTAATTTTTTTGTAATAGTGATCCTCGCTTATTCTATAAAAGTGGGTCACTTCATAAGAAAATTATTTGTAAAAGTGAGTTTATTAGGAGGAATATCACCATGTGGATCAACTTCTACTTTCCATGTGGCTCTTTGGTTACCGTTTATGCATTTTTTCAAAATGGAATAAATTTCACATCCGAATCTCATTTTCACTGTCTTTTTTTTTAAGCAACCTATTTTTTCGAGCATTCCATCTAGTCCATTAGTTTCATCATTTTCTACATATTTTAATATGATATCTCTTAGTGAACTTTTGCTTACCAGTACCAACTTCTTCTCTTGGAAATCCCATATGGAAGATGTATTAAGAATGAAAGGATTGTACCAAATTCCCTTGGGAAAAGAACAAGAAGCCACTAGTGATGAAAAATATGCCAAATGGGTTAATACAAATGACAAAGCAAGTGGACCAATCGACATGTCCATCACACTTGATTTAAGGTTTCACCTTTAAGGAATTGACAACCTAAATAAATCTTAGGAAAGGCTTGCAGTTGTGTTCGGTAAAAATGATATTATTCGAGCTCACTAGTTGGAAAATTGTTTAATTAATTTAAGTCCAAATGATTTTCCTTGCATTGAATATTACTTATCTCAATTCAAAACACTTAGAATTTTGTGTGTAGATTTCCAATTAGATCTAAATGAATATCAATGCATATATGTAATTCTCTCTAAGATTGGTAGTGCATATTCAATTTTTTTAATCTATCATTTATGCCACTAGAGAATATCTAGGGAGTTCTTATAAAAAACCCTCGGTTGAGTCATTTTTTGATGCCTAATTCGAGAAAAATATAATCGTTTGCAACTTGGACTGACCAAAACTACAGGTACATCCAACAAAGCGTTAGTGGCCCAACATAAACATGAATCCAAGAATCCCAAAAAGAAACATACTCACCACAACAACAAGAAAAACAAGGGTCCCAAACTCTCTCTGTCAGCTTCTACTCCTAATTGTGACAAAGGATAAAAATAAAAAAATAAGAAGACTTCTAGGTACATTGTAACTTTTCTGGGAAATATGGTCACATGGAGTCCAAATGTTTTAAGAAGATGGAAGCTTTGGAAGAATCGATGAAGAAGCACAACATCGATATCGATTCTTCCTCTTCTAACTCTTCTTCGCATGGACATACACTTTATGCTTCTGGTTTCTCCTTAAATGCAAATTCTATGTCTTCTTTTGATCAATGGCTTATTAATTTTGTAGCATCATATCATATAACTAAGGATAAAGCCATACTTTCTTCTCTTATTGAATGTAACACCAAGAAAATATTTTTTGGTATTGATAGATCTATTAGTATTGTAGGGTCTAGAGGAATTCAGGTAGATAATGTTCATTTCAATGATGTATTATGTGTTCCAATTATTTCATGCATCCTTCTATCAATGTATCAAATCACTCATTTAGGTGAAGGTAAAACCATATATTTTTCACCTCACCAAGTTGTAATCAAGGATCTAAAAGAACCTAGATATTTTATTGAAATTGGAATTGTTAATGATATTACCAGGTTGTACAAGTTTGACAACTTTTGCTCATCATATTTTCCATCAGTTTTTGTTACTCATAGCGATAAATTGAGAAAACTTTGGCATGGGTGGTTTGGTCATCTAAATTATCGCTCATTGCAACAACTATGTAATCAACATATGGTGATTGGTATTCCTCTTTTTTCTTGTAAAGATGGTTTTTGTCCCAGTTGTGTTCTTAGAAAACATCATCGGGGCAATTTTGACAATGTGCCTCTTGGAATTCCTCGACCCATTTGCATCTTGTTCATCGTGACTTGTGTTGTCCACTTTCTTCTCCTTCTTTTTCTGGGTGTAGGTATTTCTTAACTTTCATTGATGATTTGTCGAGACACACTTCGATTTACTTCTTAAAAATTAAGAGTAAAGTATTTTACAAGTTTTTTTCCTACAAGTCCCTTGTAGAAAACAAATATGGACATCAACTTGAAAGGTTAAGAACATATAATGGAGATGAATATGTGAACAACAATTTTAAAAGTTATTGCACTTCACATGCAATTCAAATGTAATACATTGTTCCATATACACCACAAGAAAATGGTGTTGTTGAGAGAAAGAATCACACATTATAAGAAATGGCTAATTGTATGATACAATCTAAGGGATTAAGTCTTAATTATTGGACGAAAGCCATTAACTGTGAAAATTACATAGTAAATCACACTCGCACAAAGGCTCTAAAAAATATAACATAGGAATAAGAATGGAATAAAATTAAGCCAAATGTAAGTCAGTTTTGTATATTTGGCAATGTAGCAAGGGCTCACATTCCTAATGAAAATTGAAAGCTTTACAACCTAAAAGTGAGAAGTGTATTTTTGTTGGTTATTCTGAAGATGTGAGAGGTTACATACTTCTTCAACCTCATTCTAATTAAATTATTATTAGAATAGATGTTAAATTTGATGAAAATATCTTGGTCTATGAGCCTATTTCTCCATTTGTGTCTTCTTCATCATGTGATCCATATTCGATGTTTGTTCCATCTTCTATTCCTATTATGGTTTCTTCTTCTTCAAATGATGACAATGAGGATGAAAATCCACATTTTTCTACTCACCTTCCTCCATATGAATCCATTGAATATGAACCCCCATCAACACCACATCTTCCCTGATGGGTCTATTCAACTCGAGAAGTAATTGACGATCTTACCAGAGATCCTTCGGATCAGTTTTGAAAACGTTCAGATTTCTAAAAAGCCTTTTCTCTTTTGGATCAAGTTTCAAAGCCTCATTATCCATATACATTTCCAGAAGCTTTAGGTCATCCAGATTGGGATACACCAATGCATGAAGAGTATCATTCTTTGATGTAAAATGATACTTGTGATCTTGTACCTCTTCTGAAATAAAAAAAAAAACTTGTCATATGTAAATGGGTGTATAGAACTAAATATGCATTAGATAGAAGTGTTGAAATACATGAGGCATGTTAGTTTCTAAAGAATTGTCTCAAGTTGAAGGAATTGACTATAATGAAACCTTTGTCCCCGTAGACAGAATATTTCGGCCGACAGAATATTTCGACCGAAAACTTGAAAATGAGACTGTTTGCAAGAAACTGCAAATTCTCTCCATCTTACTTCATCTTTGGAGGTAGCAGACTCCTACAAATACTCAAAATTTAGTTTGAGAATTGATACCAACATTTTTAAAATTAAATCTTCTTTCATTGGGTATAATTTGTTTTCATTTTCATTGTTTTTATCTAATTTTATTTAATTTTATAAAAAAATCACTGCATAATATTTTTAGGTGAGATTATGATTCGGTGAAATGAAAAATCCATATCTCTAAAAATACACAACAAAAAATTATGAAAAATTTATATTCATAATTTTTAAACTGTTCTCTTCAAAAGGGTATTTTTAGATTTTACTTTTAAGTAAAAATTAAGATAGATACAAGGTGTAGAAAAACACGTGTTTAAAATCAGCAACGTTTTCATCTTGGTCAACTTAAAAAAATTCTAGAAATTATAATATTCATCCGTTAGATTCAAAATTACAGTCATAATAAAATAGAGTCTCTGTAGATTGTTGCAGTATATTTCATTTCTTAAAAACATAAGTTTAATAATAGATACATTGTCGTGGAAAACAATAACTCATTATCATTCCTTTCATGTTTAAGGAACATACTGTTAAACAATTGTCAAATTGACATATCAAATCTTGATAAAAAAAAATAAAAAAGTAGTCATTAGAAATATAACAAAATTATTCACAAGTTTTGTTTTTACTGTAAAGTGAAATTCTAAATAAAAAAAATATTTTTGTATGCCGGAAGTTGAAGAACTTGTGAAAATACAGTTTTTTTTGTCATAAAACAAGCAAAGTGTTACCCATCTTCATGATTTTACCCCTTTATGGTCTTCAACAGGCTCCTTGAGCTTGGTATGCCAAAATGGACTACTTTCTTCTTGATATCGGCTATTCTAGATGTCATTTTGACCCTAATGTCTATACCAAGAAAGTAGGAATCCATGTCATAATCCTTCTTCTTTATGTTGATGACCCTATCCTCATTGGTAGTGACTCAAAAATTTTAAACCATGTGAAAAACCCCTTAAGAGGAAATTTCAAATTGTTAAAAAAATAGGATCACAGAGCAATAAAATAAAATAAATTTGGAAATAACGCACACAAGATAAACAACACAATAGAGACACATATATACACTGTTCACCCAGTGTGGTCTACGCCCACTAAAGAAATTTTCAGGTACTTCATTTATTAATTTCCAGCAAAATGAATGGATACAACCTAAGCACACTCGTTGTAAGTTCTTTTTCATTCTCTCACCATATCCTCTCTCAGAATACAATATTCACACCCATACAAAATCACAATACAATTCCCTGATAAAAAGAGGATTTCATTCTAGGGAAAAAAACCCTAACATCACTTCTACAGTTAGATCTGTGACCTTATAATAAATGGTCCATATTGACTGCGAAATTACAATATTTTACAAGACAATTTTTCCCAAAATTCTGCTTTGGGGGTGCTGTCCCCTAATCCGCCACCAGGGGGAGATCCATTAATTGTCCCCTCCCCCTGGATCCCCCTTACAAAAATAGTGGGGAGAGAATCCCCCGACATCCCCCTATCAGGAAATGGGATTCAAGCACGGTTGAAACAAACCTCTAAATCAAGAAGATAACCAGGCTCCACAACGAACAATCTCCCACTTAGACACTGATCACAACAACTCCACTGTTGTTGTACCTACTAGGGTATGATCCAACTTGGACTTGAAAAATTTCTCAGCTTCACCTTCATGCTTGGATATAAACTCATATTGAGAAGGAACTCAATTTCTCCCTAGTTACTACCTTTGTTAACATGTCTGTAGGATTCTGGTTAGTATGTACATTTTCCAACTTCAAATGTCCATCATCCTAGATGAATCGTATGAAATGATATCTGATATGTATATGCTTATTCTTGGAATGGAAGGTTGAGTTCTTTGCAAGATGAGTGGCACTCTTTTGTCATAGTACCACCTGCTATTCTCCTGATTCTTTCCCAATTCCTGCATAAACCTTTGTAACCAAATCATATCTTTATTAGCCTTTGTAGAAACAACATAATCTGATTTCGTTGTTGAAAGTGAAACAACCTTTTATAGTTTCAAAATCCAACTTATTGTTGTTCCCCTTGTAGTAAAAATATACTCTATGGTAATATTTCTGCTATCTTTATCGCCTGCCATATCTAAATCAACATATCAATGTATAACAATGTTTGAGCCTCCAAAACATAATGCATGACTACTCGTATCTTTCAAATACTGAGAATCCACTTTAATGCCTCTCAATATTCCTTGCCTGAAATGTTTATATACATGCTCACAACTCTCAGTGCATTGTACAATATCTGGTCTTGTGCAAACCAGATATTCAACGTTCACTATTTTCGGTACACATTTGTTGAAAAGTTAGTGCCAACTTTACTTGTGTCGAGCAAATCTAATCTCGGTTTTTAACTTAAAAATAGAGTTAAAAGTAGAGGATTCATAGGCCTGCAAAGTGACGATAGCTGATGACATTTACCGTTCAAGAATCCCATTGCTGACCATTTACTCCGCCGATTTCTTATGCAAGATTTGAACTAACCCTTCAGAAAAAGCTAGACAAACTGCAACGGTCAGGCGTTAAGTTATCCAGCCGGATACCGAACCAAGTCAAGTCCCGGCTTGGGCGTGAAGTAATCCAGACTTTGTTCTGTTGTTTTAGTGTATCGGAGGCCACAATTAATAATTTACACTGGACGGTCGATAGTTCGGTTCACCAACAAATTCTAGAACGTGTCGTGGTGTAGACGACCACCTCAAGATTGTTATCTTGAATCCACAAATTTTGTCGGAGACAGAGTTGCCATTAAAATCTGCACTGACGGAATTATATTTATTTCGCTGCCTATGGTGGTATTTTTTTTTTAGAAGAAAGGGTTCTTGTCGGCCAAGCAAACCCTACTCATATGTGAAAAAATAAAGGGAGACGGAGAAAAAAGAGATTATATTTAGGGGTGACCACGCAAGGGACTTCCACTCTTTTCTCAAACAAAAGAAATTAACCCGTGAACTTTAATTACCCTCCACCTCTTATTTATGTAGAAAATTCCATAAATATAAATAGAAGAGAAATAAGGGCGGTGAGTATCTTAATTTTAATTGCTTAAATGATTTAAAAATAAAATAATGTTTCCTTTATTTTAATTGTCCCCAATCTCTTTGTTATTTATTTAGAAAATTTCATAAATGTGAGTAGAAGAGAAATAAGGGTGGTGAGTCTCTTACTGTTTATTGATAAAAATAACTCATTTTAAGCAATATGTCATGAAAAATATCTCATGCATAGATAATATTAAACTGAAAATAACATTTTTTTCCACAAACTTTCAAGACACTAGAATAATCTTGGTGTTTATTGATAAAAATAAGTCATTTTAAGCAATATGTCATGAAAAATATTTAATGCATACATAAGATTAAATTGAAAATAACATTTTCTTCCACAAACTTTCAAGATACTATGAAAAATAATCTTAATGTTTATTGATAAAAATAAGTCATTTTAAGCAATATGTCATGAAAAATATTTAATGCCTAAATGACATTAAATTGAAAATAACATTTTCTTCTACAAACTTTGAAGAAACTATCGAGAATAAACCTAAGGGGCATATATTATAATAAAAATACCCTACTAACATCATTTGTGATATAAAAGTAAGAAATAGGATTTATTGATTTTCCATTCTAACTTTTGAGGCTAAATGGTGAAAAGTGGTTCCAATTATAAAATATGTGGTTCTTATCGAACCAATTAGGAAATTCTCTAAGACTATATATGTTCTCAAACTACAAGAGAAGAAAACAACCTTGCAACCAAATTTAAGATCATAACAACAACATAATTTCATAACAATAACATAATTTCATTCAATTGTAGATTTTTCTATCTAAATGTATGGAAATTATTATGTAGAACTATTACCATTTGTTAGAAAAACAACACATGAAGGAATTGTTGTTTGGAGCAATTAACATGTTTTTGTTATGCAGTAAGCTATTATAAACTAAGAAAATAAAAATGGTATGAAGGTGTTAGGATATTTAAACACTTAGGTGTTAGTTAAGATGAACTCGGTCCAATGTGTCGTCACGTAAAAGTGTGTTTTTTAGTATTTATTTGTAGTTGGGTAATCTGATGGTCACGATATATTCCCGACATAGAGTCAACTCATGACTCATATTCTCACTGATCCTAACGGCTACATTGATCTGTGGTTTAACACTCGATTGGTCCATGATCGCTATTTAAATAGCATGGAGGGTCATTTCTCAATAATCAATTGTGAGAAATTCTCTTATAAATCTCTCTGTAATATTTTATTTTTTATTAATAAATTGCTCCAAGTGGCCACATTGGTTGAAGCTATGGATGTTTTACCATAGGATTTTTACCACGTAAAAACATTGGCGTGTTGATTTCTTATCTAGTTGTGTGAGTGGTTACTAAAGGTGTTTGTCCTTTGTTAAAATACTTGTGTTGTGGAACAAAAGGATCCAAATAAAAAAAGCATTCATATCAGATTACAATCATTTTCGTAGATTTTCAATTTACACTAAGCGTAGTTCCCTCACTACTAAACCCAATAAAATGTTTCTAATAACCACTAAAATAAAATGCATGCAACATGTTTAAAAAATGCCCATGCATTTAATAGTGTTTTTAAAGCATGAATGTAGCCAATTAAACACATATGTAGAAACATAAAATTGATACTCAAAACTCAAAGTAAACACACAAAAAATAAAACACATAATTAAAAATAGTGAAACGGAGATAAAAAAACACTTATCTTTTGAAAGAAAATGTGCAACCAACTACATAGGAAATATGTGCCACCCAATTGTAGATTTTATTATCCAAACATTAACAACAAATCACCTCCAAGATGGCCTAGTAATCCAGAAGAAAGGGTGTCTATGTTGTCCATTCACGACCCAAGCTAACCCACAATAAGCTATTTTTTCCTACAACTATTCCAATCCACTATCTCTCTTCCCATCAACCTACACAATCCAAGGGATACGATCTCGTTTATCTCCACGCACTTCCTCAGTCCTTCCCACTTCCCTCCAGGTCTCTAGTATAGGTTGGTAAGGAATCTCTCTTGTTGAGAACTTCAAGGATTTATAGCTACAGCAGGAAACTCTCAACAAAAACTCACTTGCTCTATGGTAATTTCTTACACAAAAATATCTTCTACATTCCTAACAACCTTCTTATTGATGTAATTATATCTCCAACAAGATTCCCTCAAACTTTACTATGGTTGTCTTCAAGCACCATCACTCACTCCTCTCTTGCTATCCCAAAAATTGGTTGTAAAAAATATCCACAATACCCATTTAAATTTCCATTTTGCTCATGCATGTTGACTATCACAATCCCCACTGGTAATTGTACTCATCCCCATGTTTTCAATAACTATATGAAGCAACTTTTAGCACCAACCCTCTTACAAGTATGTAATAATTGGGGTTTTGATACACTCAAAAGCAGAATAGAAGGTTCATACACAATAAAATTTTTAAAAAGTGGGTTGGTATTAATATACATGAATAATTCGCCCCCCCCCCTTCCCCCTCCTTCTCTTGTGAAAACTTAGCCCCCATTACTCCATCTGTGTATGTTTACATTGAACATTACATTTTATTTTATTATTTTGTCTTTAATCTAACTGTGTGAGTGGATACTAAAGGTGTTCATCCTCGATTGGAATACCTGTATTTTTTAACATGGTATCAGAGTTCATTTGAAGACCCACTACCATTGTAGATTGAGATTGGGAAGTTTTGTTGTTGCATCTCTGGTATTTACCATTTCCATACATTTTAGGGTTGAAGGGACAATAACATTGTGTTTGGAGTTCTCGTTTTAGTTAGGAATGTCTTTCATTTCACTCAAAAAGGTTTCCATTTGCCCAAGATATTGACCATTTCAATGAGATTCAGAGGTATAAAGCCTAAATATGGACCTTTAATTTTTTACATATAATGTTTTAGTTTTATTTTGGTTTTCTGTTTTTTATTTTTGGGTTTCTACTATTTTCGATCTTTGTATGCTCTTTCCACTGCGCTATGTGTGATCTCGGTAAATTAGAAACATAGTGAAAACATTTTTTTTGTCTGTGTATGTTCTTTGTTGTGTGCTTTGTGCAATCTCAATAAATCAAAAAAAGAGGAAAAGCTTGCATTTTCTAGGTAAGCTAATCGAGATCTAACCCTTGTTGTCATTAAGAAGTGAAATTATTTTCTTGTGTGAAAAGATCTTTTTATGAGCACTCTCGAAGGGAGTCTTCAACAACAACAACCACCACAAAAATCCTCCTTCTTAACATTATAATTTGTTTTGTAGTGGTTTTGCACTAGCTCACTTAGTTAAAAGTTGATTTAATAAATAATATATCTTGAGTCCAAGTCGTTTTTTGGTTACCTTTTTTTTTAAAGTTCATGCATCCATTGTAAAGTGTATTTCACTTAAATTATAAAAGTGAATCACTATAAGTAGTTTTAATATTTTATTTTAACTTATTTATTTTGCATGCAATTTTCATTTATAAAGTAACTTCTTTGTAAAAGTGATCCTCGCTTATTCTATAAAAGTGGGTCACTTCATAAGAAAATTATTTGTAAAAGTGAGCTTATTAAGAGGAATATCACCACATGGACTAACTTGTACTTTCCATGTGGATCTTTTGTTACCATTTATACATTTTTTCAAAAGGGAATAAATTTCAAATCCAAAGCCCATTTTCAGTGTCATTTTTTTTAAACAACCTATTTTTTTGAGCATTCCATCGAGACCATCAATTTCATCATTTTATACATATTTTAATATGGAATCTCTCAGTGAAATTTTTATTAATAGTGCTAACTACTTCTCATGGAAATTCCATATGGAATATGTATTAAGAAGTAAAGAATTGTAGCAGATTACCTTGGGAAAAGAACAAGAAGCCACTAGTGATGAAAAATATGTCAAATGGGTGAATAGGAACGATAAAGCATGTGGAATAATCGACATTTCCATCACTCATGATTCAAGGTTTCACCTTCAAGGAATTGACAACCCAAATAAATCTTAGGAAAATCTTGAAGTTGTATTCGGTAAACACGATATTATTCAAGTTCACTAGTTGAAAAATTCTTGAATGAATTTAAGTCCAAATGATTTTCCTTGCATTGAATATTACTTATCTAAGTTCAAATAAATTAGACTTTTGTGTATAGAGTTCCAATAAGATCTAAATGAACATCAACACATATATGTTATTCTCTCTAATCTTGGTAGTGCATATTCTATTTTTTCTTTATCTACCTTTTATGCCATTAGAGAAGCTCTAGGGAGTGCTTATAAAATACCCTCTCTTGAGTCACTTTTTGATGCTCTAATTCGAGAAACATATAATCTTTTTCAACTTGTACTAACCAACACTACATGTGCATCCAACAAAGCATTAGTGGCCCAACAGAAAGATGAATCCAAGAATCCCAAGAAGAAACATACTCACCACAAAAACAAGAAAAACAAGGGTCCCAAATTCTCTCTATTAGCTTCTACTCCTAATGGTGACAAAGGAAAAAAATAAAAAAATAAGAAGACGAACATACATTGTAACTTTTCTGGGAAAGATGGTCACATGGAGTCCAAATGTTTTAAGGAGATTGAATCTTTGGAAGTATTGATGAAGACTCACAACATCGATATTGATTCTTCCTCTTCTTCTCATGGAGATGCACTTTATGCTTTTCATTTCTCCCTAAATGAAACTTCTATCTCTTCTTCTGATCAATGGCTTATTTATTTTGTAGCATATTATCATATGGCTAAGGATAAATCCATAGTTTATTCTCTTATTGAATGTAACACCAAGAAAGTATATATTGGTAATGATAGAAATCTTAGTGTTGTATAGGGTTGATGCAGGAGCATCGTCAACGTTGTTAGCGAGTACACGTGGCTGGAAATCTCAACGCCTAGGAATCATTTTGGAATCTCAAACGCTGGGAGTTACTGTGAATCCTTGGCAGAGATAATGAATAACAAAGGAAGATCAAATGCTTGCAGGTGAAATGATCATGAGCGATCAGGGAGTTTCACTCTGAGTATTGAATGTAACTAAACTTAGGTAGCATTTAGGTTTCCGTTTTGAGTAGACGAGTAGTTGGGGGGAACCCTAAGGACCCTCCGAGATAAATAGAGGTTTTGTACGCCTAAATAGGGCTGCTACGAGTTAGTATGAGTTTTTGACTTTTATTTTTTGTTTGAGAATAGCTGTAGCCATCTTTTATTTTCTGAATGAATATAATAGAGGCAAATTGATCCAAATGCGTGAGGTTGTTACTGTTTTTGATTCTCTGTTATTGGGTTTTCATAAATGAATGAATTTTGTTATGAATGGATGAAACTATTAATGTTAGTATGAATTTCAATTGTTTCTATTATGTTGAGTGAGTGCAAGGTGTGCACACCGAACACAAGGACTGCGTGACAGAATTTGTTTCAATAACGAAGCTCAAAAGAGATAGCATGAGACTTTCCCTTTGCAAGGAGTGCAAATCGTCTGCTAAAAGGCATGCACAATCATCCGAAAGAACCAAGTGTTGTGTAGGAATTTGCTGCAAGGAGTGCACATATTTGGAATTCGGCTAAGTGTCGAAGGGACTCCATAAGAGGTAAAGTTGCAAAACATGAAATCCTGACTTGATCATAGCCGCTAATCAAAGGAGAAGATCTAGACCATTGATCTAACGCCATCGCGATTTCGGCTATCGGGAGAACGGAGGTAGGGAGACCCTCAAAGTTGCGAAACGTGCAATCTCGACATGATCACAGTCGTTGATCGAAGAGAAGATCTAGACCATTGATCTAGAGCCATTACGATTTCGGCTATCGAGAGAACGGAGGTAAGGAGACCCCCAAAGTCGTGAAATGTGAAATCATGACTTGATCATAGTTATTGATCAAAGGAAGAATCTGGGTCATTGATCTAGTTCCATCGTGATTTCCATTATTGGGAGAATGGAGATAGGGTTACCCTCAAAGTCATGAAATGCGAAATCGCGAGGCACCTTTCATTCAAGCACGTGGTCACATTGAAGGGAGATAGGGGAGGAGCTAGTACATGCTAAACTCCTGTCAAAGTTTTGAAGGTTGGGAGAATCAATGTGATTCACATGCAAAGACCTAACACACGAAATCATGAAACATCGTTTGGGTTAGGATTGTGGTCACAACCAATGGTCGCGTGAGAGAAGCTTACGTCTGGTGCTTTTTCACACGATGGAGTTTTGAGAAAATGACCTGTGGACAATTCTTGAAGATTCCAGCGGGGAATCGAAGACCTTCTCCAGCTCAAATATTGAGAAGATCCAGAGACCGAGAGGTCAACAGACCTTGGTGAGGTGGGGGCACTACATCAATTGGTATCAGAGTAGATTTTCATCTATAGATATTAGGAAAAGGAGATAAAGGAGGCGAAAGAAATCGAGGCCACACTCTGTGTTTGAGAGACAGTCGACACAATGCCACTGAGGAGATGAGTGGAACAAGCTTTATCCAATGGGGCTATAGAAAGGGAAATGCGAGAACTTTGTGCAAGGCTAGAGGCGATGGAGGCAACACAAAGAAGATCACTTGATGCTGGAGACATCAACGATGCAGAGACAGAATACGTAGAAGTCGAAGAAGTTGTAGGAGATAATGTTGTTGAAGAACGCTTGTTGAGAGAAGTTGTCAAATTGGGAGCTAGAGCCAAAATAGAGGTCCCAATGTACAAAGGCAATTTGGATGCCGAAGAGCTGCTGGATTGGACAAGATCCATGGATAAATATCTAGACTATGAAGACGTCGATGAGTAGAAGAGGGTGAGACATGTTGTCATTAGACTCAAGGGACATTCAACACTGTGGTGGTATGAACTGTAGGCTGAGAGGAGAAGCAAGGGAAAACATAAGATAAAGAATTGGGACAGAATGGTAGCTAAGATGAAGGCTAAATCCATGCCCAAACATTACCAGATCAATCTGTTTAGGAAATTGTAGAACCTGAGATAGAAGGGTATGACAGTTAAAGAGTACATAGAAAAGTTCTACAAGATCAACATCAGAACTGGACAAAGAGAGAAAGGTGAAGAAAAAGTTTCCAAGTATATAAATGGTTTGAGGTATGAAATCGAGGATGAGATTAGCATGATGTCAATAAGGAATGTGGAGGATGCTTATCGTTTCACACTAAGGACAGAGAAGAAGTTGTCCAGAAAACAAATCCAGTGAGGTAGATGTAACAACCCTGCTTAAATAGATGTATAGGATTATTAATTATAATTAATTTAATGATCTAACTATCCTAAAAGTTAGCTAAACAATAATTATTTCTTAAATAACATTAACTAATTAATTATTATTAATTACTTGTTCATGACTTTCAAGGATTAATTAATTATTAATTGACTCATTAATTAATTAAGTAAAGAATTAAAGGGATTAATAAATTATATTGTTTAAATAAAAAAAAGGTTACGTATACGGAAGTGATAAGGGGCATTAATAAACGGATAGGGTACATTAAATAATTGGATAAGGGGCATTAACTACGAAAGGAAAATATAATTAATAAATGGATAAGGAAAGTAATGAAGGATGGGGAAGTCGGTGAAAGGGAAATATGAAGGGAAGAGGTTTACGAAGGAGGGGATTCTACGGGAAATTTTATTTTTGGGGGTGCTCTCTTGGATTTGCAGAGAGGAGAGTTGAGTTCTGTGGTCGGGAGGATTAGTACAGGGGGCACAGATTTGCTGGGGGTTTTGGGCACGGGGGCCAGGATATCCATATGGTATCCTGGATCTAGGTAGTTGTCCTAATTGGCAAGGTGGAAACTCGGTTTTGGGAAGAGTTGGTCTATGGATTCAAGTTGGGCAAGGCAGCAGCAAGAAGGTCAACAAGACAAGTAGGAAACAAAGGGTTAGCATTAGACCCAGGTATGTTAATTTATGTATTTGTTTTATGAAATTTAAGGAATATGATGTGTTATGAGGCTGTCCGTAAACTAATATGTTTAGCTCAATAAATTTATATGTTCTGGTGATTAATCTATTTGTGAATTGAAATGATTTATATCAAATTTTTATTTCAAGTCACTACACATGGTATCAGAGTGCCTCATTCATAATCTGGAGCCTTAAGGGACAAGTTCCCAACTCCAACTCTAGCTCCGCCTAACCTGCAAACCAAACACACTATTATTTTGATTATATATAAACAAATCTAAATATATATAAACAATACGAATTGAAAATGTAAAAACAAATTTACCAATGTAAAACAAATGAAATATGAATACAACTAGGGTTTTTATAGATGTATAGGTCATTGGATTTGAATTGTTTTCAAATCCAACAACTTATAAACCACCTCATACAATAGACACCACCCTACACAACATTCACAACATTGAATGCTGAACAAAACCGTAGATATTGTTCACCTAATAGATTTCTATGAACTACAGTGTTCCACATATAGAAATTTTGCCCATGGCCTCAATCTGACAGGTAACGCATATTGAATAGTTCAAACCTGCCTTGCATCCAGACCCTTGCTTTACTGGTCAAACCCAAAACCTGAGGTACATATAGTTGTGTCATTCAAGGTTCTGGGATGATAGTATTTTCAGGGTTACTCTATCGTATACATCATAAAGGGTATGCCATTAATGTAAATAATGTTTTTACTTTCTATTCGATTAAATATATTATCGTTATTATACTAACAATCCTAAAGCGCATTTTAGGAAATGTATAACAGATCTAGTGGATATTTAGCCATTAATATATGTAACTGAATTGAAGAATGATATAGACCTACCATTGAGAACAACAAGATTTGATGCAGATAGACCCTTTGCAGAAAATTTAAGCTTGAGGACATCGACTGAATCCATAGGGTCTGGCATGTCCAAAGCGTCCCTAGTAGAAGACCTCATTCCATCTCTTCGTCCAGTGGGTACATCATAGTTGGGTCCGTTACTCAGTGCTACGGCATCTCTGGCTGCCAATGCAATGATGTCGACGCAGGAAACAACTCCGGGACAGATTCTCTCGAGCTGTTTCTTGGCATTTTCTATGACATCAAAGCCCCGCAATCCAGAATGGCCCGACGCCATTTGTTCAACACTGGCACTGACAATCAGGATTGATGCATCGCAACCCTGAACGAAACAATCATGGTAGTGTAAACGCAGAAGCCCTGCCACTAGAGTTGGATCGGCTTGGACGCTCTGCTGCACGATCGAGAGCACCACGGATTCTGTTGTGGGACAAGTTGAAGAGTAAAATCCCGTTTGTAAACCACCCTCACTGAAATTTGAACCCAAGACCAAACCGACACTAATCACAACTAAAAGATTTATAATCCCAAACATACTTGTTGTTGCCTGCTAACAGGAAGTCCGATGAAAAGATATGTCAATTGATGATAAAAAAGATGCGGGAATTTAAGCATCTCATCGGGTCAAAGCATAATTCAATTGAGATTTGGATCAAAGGGCATAACTCTTTAGAGATTATTTTCTCAGTGAAAATACAAAGAGTTAACAATGCAGACTATTAAACGATAATTCTGCTTGACAGGCAATGGCCCGTATATCTGGAAGTGTCAAAAAGGTATGAGATTGTTGGCAATGTCACATTATTTTTAGAATTTAATACACAATGAGAATAAAATCAGCAATCCCTTGTATCCGAATATCCTTGACCTGATGTGCAACACTTAAAAACACCTGATGAGATCGAGAATAGAAAGGGTTCTTTATTCTCGTAAAGGAGAACATGATTAAGAAAAGACACAGACACACAGAGAAGAGATCTAAGAAAGAGAATATTAGTAGTAAACACTGACAACCTTATAAATTCCATCTTCTAAACTGTAAGCATCGCAGTGGCAGCATTTTCTAATGCATATCCTTTGTAGAAAAAATAAACCTAAAGTAAGACCTGAACATCCAACCACTATGGAAATTAAAACTATTTAAGCACGAAATACCCATAAACGAAACAACTGCAATAGATATGTTATGCATCGGGTTAAATCGGAGAGACCATCCATGGGATAAGAACATGTAGATAAATTAGATCAACAGCCAGCCAAAATAAAATCTAAATGCATTGATTCCCAGTAAAAATTAGACTCCAAAAAAAAAAAGAATCTACGCACCAGAACACAAAGAGGAGAATATTTTGCAGGTGGGGAGCCCCGAAAATGAGAAATTAGAGGAAAGCCGAGGATTTGAAGAGCGTGTGGAAACTTCACCCATGACCATGACCGAGACCGAGCTCAAGAGTGTGTGTATCTAAGAATTCTAGAAGAGCATCCTATGTTGATGGTAGGCATTACCAACACCAGTGCCAAGAGCAGAGGAAAGAGGCGAGAGGCAGCAGAGGAAAGAGGTGGAAGTGAGGGAGAGTTAGGGTTAACGAAGATCTTAGGTTTTTGGTATTGAGAGCCGAGGCCAGGCACATGGGCCTCATGCCAAAAGCTCGACTTTAAAGGTTTCCAGCAAATGCCATGGAGCACATTAAACTCTCGCCAAACTGTGAGTAAGATTTTTTTTATATATAATTATATTATCATATTTTTTATATTTTAATTTTTAGTTTTACTAATTTATAAAAAAAAAAAAAAGTATTAATAGGTTTTGAATGACTATATTATTTTTTTTATATATCAATTTTTAGTTTTAATAATTTATTTAAAAAGTATTAATACGCTTGTGTGAATTTAAATTATTTAAAATATATATATATATAATTATGAGTTTTAATTTAAATAATTTAATAATATAGGGCTAAGTATAAATTTTAGAGGTCCATGGGTTTTGAACCCAAGACCACCCACCAAGCGAAGCGCCTTAAAAAGAACACTAACACCAACGTGCCCTCATAAGTCTTTACAAATAAATTCTTTTATTTATTTAGATTAATGGTAACACTGTCAGGATAAGAGTAGTATTATTATCCTATTGATCCGGAGCCAGCTAACCGAGTTGAATCATAATTAGTGAATGCACCGGAAATCAAGGTAAAGGCTTATTTGGCACTGCTGATCTTTGTAACCCAAGTATAAACTCCGATTTTCCAAGCATCAGGTTCACAAGACCGTACACACAATTCGTCGAGCCGAGCGCCAAGTCCCTCCACTCCATTCCACCAGTCAAGTCAACGCTAAATCTCAATGCGACATTCGACAACGCCAACACTACATGCCAAGGAAAATATCTCGAGTCAAGCATCGAAGGATATTTAGTCATAAGCGAAAAGTTAAAAGGGCTTAGACTAGGACAAACGGGAAGGAGGCGACATATGCACTAGGAGGGCAAGCATAGGAATTGGCGAGTATGGCACAAGGCTAGCGTAGCTATAGGGCAAGGGAACCAATAGTTTTTTATAGGGGTGAATAAATCAAGCTTAGACGCTTAATCCTAACCCTAACCTAGCCAATCCCCTAAAGGAGTAATATCTGTTTACAGACAAGTAAAGAAAACTTACGCCTAACCCTGTTTCTAGTTTGAGTAGCACCAATTTGAAACATCCTGGAACTCACCCTGACAACTTTGGTTGATGTAGGATGAAGCATATAGGATGGTCAGGACTCAAGAGAGTCGAGGCAGGGGAGCATTGTTGCAAGCACCGCCAACACCACTAATTCCACCACCACCATCGCCCGAACTAGCCCTCATACTGCACTCGTTGGAAGCCATTAACGAGAATTTAAAGGGGCGACAACCAGCGGGGACTGAAGTGGAACCACCACCATCTGGAATGGGTAATCCAGAAGCTTCAAGGGATTCAGGGGGAGGACCTCCACCCGAAGACATCACGTGAGAATTGAAAAAGATCAAACTTCCAGAGTTTGTCGGGGGTCGCGCTAGTGAACACGCAGAAGCATGGTTGGAAGGCATGACAAGGTGTTTTTCCTTAAGGTAATATGTGTCCAACTCAAAGGAAAAGATCACAATTTTTCAGTTAAGAGACAACGCCTTGAACTGGTGGGGCAACCTGGAAAGACAATTGCACCTTACCCCAGACACAGTATCTTGGGAACTTTTCGAGGAGAGGTTCCAAAGGAAATATCTACCAGCATACTACGAGGAATAACAGGTAGGGGCATTTCATGCCTTAGTACAGGGAAACAGAGCTGTAGAAGAATATGAGATTAGATTTATGGAACTGGTCAAATATATTTTGTATATGGATAATGACCAATGACAGGAAGAGCGCTTCGTCTATGGATTGAACTCTAAGATAAGAGCTATGGTGCGGATGTGGAAACCGTCTTCAGTAGCAGAGGTGGTGGAAAATGCGCGTTATGCGAAAGAACACATGAACTGAATTGGGGGTACAATACTGACATTTCCACATCGTCCTAGATTCGTAGGAAAGGCCCCGAGGACATTTCCTAGGGGAGGGGGCTCAAGGCCACCGCCATATGGTAACGGAGTCGTGCCAAGGACAATAGCCATAGGGATTTCAATGGCAGCTAGTGCAGCATCTTGTTCATCGCCAACAACACAGACAGGTCCACGACCATCTCAGGATATAGCTAGTAGGGGCAAGGGTTCCAGAGGAAGGAACTCATTTTAGAGACAGTCACATAACAGTGCACCAGTTCAATCTCGTGTTACCTGTTGGGAGTGCGGAGGACCCCATTACTAGCATGACTGCCCAGAGTTACAATCAGGGTTCATGCATAGAGAAGGAAAGGCACCGATGGGGAGAGCAAGTAGCAACCACTAGATTTACACAACAGTTAATAATCGCTAGGACAAACATCAATCCACGGTGGTGGAGTCATCAAGTACTCTAAATCATATCAATGTTAAGATTTTGTTTGATTCTGGTGCGATAGATAGTTTCATTTCACCATCTGCATTAGAAAAGAGTGGGTTGGCAGCCTACGAGCACGATGAATTTAAACAAGTCAAGATGGCTTCGGGGGAAAAACAAGAAGTAGGACCTAGTGTCGATAATTGTATAGTAGACCTGGGAGTGTGTACTACCAGGTTGAAGGTATACGCCACTGCTCTTGGGGCGTATGACCTAATCATTGGAATGGATTGGTTAGTATCTCATCGAGTTTTGGTAGATTGTTTCGCAAAGAGGGTGCTTTGTGTCAACGATGAAGGAAGACCAGTAGAGATCCAAGGGGTACAAAGAAAAGTGTCGTTACGCTTTATATCAACTATGAAGGTTAAGCGATGCTTGAGGCAAGGGTGTCGATTATATGTAGTGGAAGCAGTGAATGAAAGGAAGGGACCCTCATTGGATCAGTACCCGGTATTGTCAGAATTTCAGGATGTTTTTCCGAACGAGTTACCAGGGTTACCTCCTGAGAGGGAGCTTGATTTTACTATTGAGCTAAAACC
>ML785392.1:462313-478690 GCA_009831015.1 Picea engelmannii
GGAAGGATGTACATCCCTGAGAATGGGGATATTTGAAGCATCATACTGAAGGAAGCCCATAGAGCACTTTATTGTGCGCATCCGGGTGTGAAGAAGATGTACGTAGATATGAGGAAGCTCTTCTTCTGGGTAGGAATGAAGCGTGATGTAGTCCATTTCGTCGCCAAGTGCCTAGAATGTCAACAAGTGAAAGCCGGCCACCATCACCCTATAGGCCTCCTACAACCACATGATGTTCCTACGACCAAGTGGGAGGTCATATCTATGGATTTTGTTGTGGGGTTTCCGCTCACATCTCATAGACACAATGCCATTCTTGTGATAGTGGATAAGTTAACCAAGAGTGCTCATTTTATTCCGGTTAGAGACACTTACGATGTAATTGATGTGGCACGTGAGTTTGTAAGCGAGGTCATCCGTTTGCACGGGATACCTAAGAACATCATTTCAGATACGAACTCCAGATTCACTTCTAGGTTTTGGACAAGTTTACAGTCAGCATTGGGGACTCAGTTGAACTTAAGCACAGCTTATCATCTTGAAACAAATGGGCAAACTGAGAGAGTAAATCAAGTCATGGAAGACATTCTTAGGATGTATGTAATGGATAATCAAACCCAGTGGGAGAAGTACCTACCTTTGGTAGAGTTTTCCTACAATAACAGTTATCATAGCTCCATCGGAATGCCACCCTACGAAGCTTTGTATGGGAGGCCATGCAGAACGCTATTGAGTTGGGATAGACTAGAATATTGAGTAATAGTTGGGCCAGAATTGATTCAAGAAATGGAGGAGCAGGTGATTCGGATTAGGCAGAGACTAAAGGAAGCACAGGATAGGCAGAAAAGCTATGCGGATGCACACAGGACCGACCGAAGTTATGAAGTGGGAGACCAGGTTTTCATTCATATCAGGCCTAATAAGAGTACCATACGGTTCGGGAAGGGTACAAAGTTGTCACCTTGATTTATAGGACCATTCAGGATCCAAGAGAAAATTGGACCCGTTGCATATCGTCTCGTACTGCCACCCCACTTGCATAAAACTCATAATGATATCATGTATCTATTTTACGTCATTATGTTGTTGATGAATCACATAAACCAAATTGGAAGGAATTGCAGGTATCATATGTGGGAACCCTCACGGTAGAACCGTTACGCATATTGGACCGTAGAGTTCGACAGCTCAGGAACCGTCTGGTAGACCAAGTTATGGTCCAGTGGGACAAGTATAGTCCAGGATCTGCTACTTGGGAAGACGTCGAGACACTACAGCGAGACTATCCCTCACTTTTTTGACCACCTCGAGAACATGTTTCTCGAAGGTTGGGAGTATGTAACACCACCTTTTGACTTAGACAGCCAGGATTACCTGAGGCCTATATACTTTATTTTCTAGTCACAATGAAACTATTAAGTAATACACCTCAACTTTAAATGTATGAACTTTTATGAATGAGTAAATGTTATTTATGATGATGTATGTAATGTGATCTATTATGTGAATGTAAATTTTATGAATGTTTAAATGTTATTGATGATGATGTATATGATGCAACATATGGTGAGAATGTGAAATTAATGAATGTTTAAATGCTATTAGGATGATGTTGGATATGATGCAATCTATTTTGGGTAAATGATAATCTTATGAATGGGTGTCGAAATTGAATTATGGAATATTATGAGATCTATTTCTAACTGGAAAACTTTGATGTTAATTTATCGATACAGGGATACCAAATTGAAATGATGATAGTATGCAATTACATGATGATAATGCATAGAAATGTATGAGTTTGTGTTACAGACTAATCTGGAGGTTATGGGCTATGAAATAGCCAAAGGATAAAGATGATGAAAGTGGATATTATGACCAATATCCATGAAACATTATGGTATGAATATTGTATGTGAAATTATATTGTTTTGGATGCATTGCTATGATATGTGGACCAGTGCATGATTTCAGTTGATAACACTCCCCAAAACCGAATAAATGATGAAAAAACCCCTAGCAACATGGTGCCACTGTGTATTCCATTGTAGGGTGTGGACCCTAGTCCTGTTAGGAGGGATGGAGGCATTTCCCACCGTTTTTGTTGGTAAAAAACACCCTACAGACTAGCAAACTAGGGTCAGACTTGCATGCAGATTTTGACCGAAAAGAAACTACTTTTTAACCTACAACCCAAGATTTGAACCCCTCTTTCATAGTAAATGCATGGAAAAGGACCACCAACCTTATTACTGGCATTCGATGTAGATCCTCCGTTGCGCTTTGATCACTTTCTTGCGCTATTCCTTCCACGGATGACTTGCAATCAATACAAACAACAACTATGCCTACATGCTACTTCTATACTCAAGGGTTAGAAATCAAGCATAAGTTCATCAAATCATAGACAATTCATACATTGGGATGGGAAAAGTATTATTTTTATTACTGAAAGTGAATCAACTTACAAAAAAGATGAGACCGACCACCGCTCCTTGAACCTGATCCTGGGCTCCTCTTCTTCTGTCCTTCAACTACTTTGTATTAAATCTCTTTTGGCATGAGGAAAGGCTAAAGGGTTGGAATAATGGATTACGTAAATGGGCAGAGTTTCTTCGCTATATTTTTTCCTCCTCCAAATGGTACCCCTACCCCTTCTTTTATAGGCTAGAAGGAGCTAGGGTTTTGGACGAACCCTCGGCCATGCATGGCTGAGAGTTTCAGTTAACTGACCCATATCATTTTGTTCCATCGGCAAATTTCCTTTTTTCGTGCTTTCTTAGGTACACACGGGTTGTAGTGAGTCAACCAGCGTGCACACGCGTACAGTAATCGGTTAGGGCACGTGGGCCTTGACACAAGAGGATTTCCAAAGAGTTGTTCAACAGAGTTTTGGCAAAGAAGGGATATGAATTGGCCTGATGCCAGGTAAGCATGTGTGGTGCAATTTAGGGTTATAACAGATGCCCCCTAATGTGTGAGGTCAGAAGAGCATCTAATGGCCGAAATACATTACCAATCTTTACTGATGTGCCGAATGATTGAGCCCAAGGATCAGGAACCAGGAGGTGTCGTCTGCAAAATAACCAATGTCTCACCGAGGCGGGCATGCCCATGCTCAGGATAAAATAGAACCATGGCTACCAATCAAATACACTGTAGATCGATGTCAAATAACTGTAAAGAGTAGCCACGAATAATACACAGTGGAGCTACATCTCGAAATCAGAAAGATATACATATAGAGTATCCATTTTCCAGAAGTTGATTCGGCCTGATGGTTGTACTTCAGAGCTCAAGCAACAACTTCAAAATCTTCTAAAACTCGGGTAGAAGTGTAATATGAGTATACGACTGTGCTACCTAGAGGTCTTCGATGGCTCTTCGATTATGGACTTGATAATATTGATGATTGGACTGAAGGCTTTAGTGATTTCGAACAAGGACTTGATTGGACGTTCAGGATGGCCGGGTATGCAGACAAGAGACATATTGCAGAGGGGTTGACTAAGGCTTAGTGACAAACTTCCCTTAGACAATAACATGACAAGTGATAAGACTTAGGCATCATATATGTTAATCGTAAGTCTACGCAGCAGGAGGCAACACAAACTCTCCATATGTTTGGAAGAGTAAACAAACGGTGGAGGACAAAACTCTATATAGCGAGAAAAGATTCCTAAGGTCATACTACATCCCATGGTACGATGATAAAATGAATAGATGTGCTTTATCCAAGGGTGACTCATTATGCTGCTAATAAAGAAAATACATTTCCCATCCTCTTTTTGGGGTATATTTGATTTTTTTGTTCTTTTTGATAATTTTGAAAAAGAATAAAGGAATATTACGTTACAATGGAGGAACGAGTACTGCAAACATACAAGCTCAAGGCACGAGGACAAGATTGATGTTCTAGTAAAATCATACTTGGGAAAAATCCTCCGGCGGCCAAAGGTGTTAATACGCAGAAGCAAACTGTCACAAGGCTGGTGGATAAGGTATGTAAATGCGGTTGATAGAACACACAATGGTAATGCCCTTCGATGTAAGTTTGACGAGCCCAGAGAAGGTAAGCTCGGTGGTTTTTCATATTTAGAGAGTCTGAAAAAGTATAAAAAGAGACTCCGTTGGGGTACCTTTTTCGACAACAGTCTAGTCGGTTCGAAAAAGGGATAAACTAGCACCGATTAGACGTCAATTCAAAACCATTTTAACGAGTGTGACAAGGACAAGATGACTCGGCTATTTTTTCACTTTTAAGGAGTCTGAAAAAAGATTAACTATGGAATCCGTCAGGAATATTCTTCTGGACCAATTTAACGAGTGTGAAAGAATAAGGTCACTTGGCGATATTTTCAATTTTAGGGAGTCTGAAAAGAGATTAACTATGGACTCCGTGGGGGTTTCTTTTTCGTAAATTTAGTCCTTCAGGCCCGAAAAAGGAATAAAATTATACCTGAGAGTACTCTTCTAAGGAATGAGAATTCGATAGAGTATACCTTTGTTCGTACAGTTGACCGTCCAGACCGAAAAAGGGATAAACTACCGCCAGACAGATGTGACTTCAAATTTCATTTTAACGAGCGTGAAAGGTCACAAGATCGCTCGACAATCTTTTCATTTTTAGAGGGTCTAAAAAGGGCTTAAAAGGAGACCCATTATTGTTTGGGAGTCCTGAGGGTAAGACAAAGAGTGAAAAAGACTCATGCAAATGATGCTCAAACTCGTATTCAGGAAAGACTATATGGACTCCCGAACCTACAGTGTTTTTAGAAACAACATGGACACCATAATGCAACCAGGACCTACCTAGGGCATCCATGTTCTGGTAAGCTCTACCACTAAGTCTCGGCACTTCTAGAGAAAATATGATGGTTCCGTGTCACAACCTGATGGGATCTATCCTATAGCATAAGAAAAAGGCAACAAGATGCAAAAGTTGGGGTGGTATCCTAACCTATATGCTCAAGTTGATTTTTGAAAAATAAAAATTCTCTATGGACCGTCAATATCTTCTCTAAACTGAAAAAAAAAAATTGTCCCAATACCTGATCAAATCCCTCCCATATAACTCCTGGATCACTCTAACTGGTGTTTGGTATAAAGAAACTGATAAGGGAGGCCAAAAAAGTGACAAAAAGAGGCCAAAAGGTCTATAAATAGAAGCTGGCAGCTCATTATCACCATTGTTGATTTGGAAATTGACTCTGGAGCCAAAAGACCCCCTTTGCCAAAGATAGTGATTCTGGGAGCTACAGTGGACGAAACGAACTTCTACTTGGACCAAGTAAGTACAAACTCCCTTATATTGCTATTTAATATTTAAATTTTGTTATTTAGTTGGTGTTTTGGGTGGGCGTCGACCTTAAAAAGGTCGGCCCTAAGGTACACGCGGGTTGTCTCTGGACAGGCCACGTGTACACTCGGGCAGAGTAAAGTCTGCCCACATGTACA
Source organism: Picea engelmannii (assembly GCA_009831015.1). Classification (NCBI taxonomy): domain Eukaryota; kingdom Viridiplantae; phylum Streptophyta; class Pinopsida; order Pinales; family Pinaceae; genus Picea; species Picea engelmannii. The sequence continues at coordinate 467,771 of ML785392.1, forward strand.
CGCGACTTTCACCTCAACAATACGCGTGTACCCCCCTTTTATGATGAAAAAGCCAACAAAAGAAGTATTAACCCTCCTCTACCTTGTTGTGTTGGAAGGATGTATGTCTAGTGGAGGGAAAGGGAGCATGAGGCAATCAGTGAGTTGGTTGCTGCAGATCCGAATGCTGTGGTCATGTTAATGCAATGTGGTTTACTCAAATTCTTCCTATGTTCGTTTATGCATGCACAAACAAGGCTACTGAACGCCTTGATTGACTACTGGCATCCTGATGCAGAGGCATTTATGCTAGAGGGGCAATCACTGGTGCCCACCACCGAGGACATTTACTTTTTGATTGGCCTCTCAAGGAGAGGGGAACCGGTCAACTTCCAAAGTTTTCCTGCGGGGCCAAGTAAGATCTCAGAATTGATAGCTGAGCACTGTGAGGCTGGGACCGAATGTGCGGGCTCCCAGGTACCCATTAGCAAGATTACCAACCTCGTGCTGGAGACTATCTTGTTACTGATTGGGCGGATTACCGGCTCAACAGTCGTGCATCAGGCTTCGCGCGCACAGATGAACTGTGCCATCCAGTGCATGAATGCACAAATTTTTGACTGGAGTACCACACTACTTGAGTGCATGAAGAGGCAATTGACAGATTTCCAACAGCGGACACAGAGGAACTTTGGATTCGGGACCATCTTATGTTCGTTCTTTTTTGAGAGAGTTTCGAGTTTCAGTCCTCGGGTTGTAGTACGAGGACATCTGGCCTCTTTCCCTGCAGTGTGTAGATGGGTAGTGTTACTGCCGAAACAGGGTGGTGGAAGGACTGTTGAGTACTTCGACGATGACTTCTTTCTTGGCTGTCATGGCAGATCCCCATGATTGAGGACTACTCGTATGCAGGGATCGATTTATCTAGAGATCCTGAGATACCCGTGCCTCCTGGTGAGGAGCGAGGGGAGATGGGTAAGTATCCACCTTTGTAGTTTTTTTTTTTGTTTGCATATGTAATTTTTATGTCTTTTTGTTATATATATCATTTTTTTTGTATGTCAGAGTATTTGACAGGTAAATGTTTGTTGCATGCAGATGTGGGACTCGTGCGACCTGTCGACTATGCACGAAACAGGCGTTGTCCACAGCTAGAAGCTGCGGCTGCCGTCGCTGGGGGAGTAGTAGTAGCAGGGAATCTCCCAGCCGGAGAGGCCGAGAGGGTCCTTATATGAGTGGAGCAGAACTTCACTGCACTCACTCGCATAGTCCCAATGGAAAAGATAGAGGACCTTCCGCCATCCATGCAGCCTCATGTTGTGGGGGCACCTCGGACATGGGTCCGATTATTTAGGTTATTAGCCCATGCTATGGATGATTATAACAGGGACCATAGGCCCTGAACAGACTTTAGACTTTTTATGTGCCACGAGCACCTTTTTGTATATATTTTTTGAGGGCATAAGCCCGGTGACTCGTTACTATTCCCATTTTTGAGGCGCTTGCGCCCATCTATGTACTCTGGTTATTTTATGATGTTTATATATGGTTTTTATCTTTTTATGTATTATGGATTCTGTGTGCAAAAATGTATTTACATGTTTATGTCCATGCTCTTTTTATATGTGGGCAAGATGCCAATCTAAAATTTGATTAGCTAGAGTATCTGTAATTTGGTTTAATCTCCTAGGAACATGAAAATATGTAATATAATCAAAGTTTTGTTCTAAGAGACGTACCCTAAGGAATCATCGGTGTAAAGTTGGATCATGAACCCGATATACTTTGTTTAGCTGCGACACAACCAGTTGAGCGTCGAGATAGACTCAGAGATGAGAGATACCCAATGACAAGGCGTCACGAAGCAATTCAATAACTGCACTATACTCGGCGACATTATTTGTGGTGTCACCTAAGCATATACCTCCGGAAGATAACAACTGACCCTGAGGTGTAAAGATTACCCAGGCTGCGGAGGCAAGCCTCCGCATCTGTCGACTAGCACCATCTGCATACCCAACGAACACCTCGGACTCACTTGACATCTGCCATATTGACAAAATATAACATCAATGAGACGTCCATAACACTTTAAAAGAAACTTAAAAAACAATAGTACACAGACTATACATATGTTACAAAAATTTACCCACAATGACTTGTCTATGAGTAATACTTCTTGAGATAGAGCCCATTTCTAGGCTCCGCCAAAGCATTCCCTTCAAAATCAACCAAACGATAAGTGCCCTTTTTTAATACCTCTTTGATAATGAAGGGTCCAAACCACATGGGTTTAAAATTTCCTACCCCCAGGGGGTCCTTGTCTTGGTCGTAGACCAGAACAAGTTCGCCTTCAGAGAAAATCCGAGGATGAATGGACCTATCATATTGACACTTGACCTTATGTTTATGAGCCTCGTTGTCCAGGGCCGCATCACGACACTGCTCATCAAGCTGCTCAAGGTGTACTAACCGTTCTTCAAGTGGAGAAGTGTTTGGCAATAACTGTACTGCCAATTTCAGAGATGGGATTTGACATTCGATTGTCAAGACTACCTCCAGCCCGTAAACGAGTTGAAAAGGTGAGAAACTGGTTGCAGTCTTAACATATGTTCGGTAAGCCCATAATGTTGAGTATAACATCAAATGCCAATTTGACTTGGCTGAATTGATAGTTTGCTAGAGAATAGTCTTAAGAGTTTTGTTTATAGCTTCTACCTGCCCATTGTCTTGGGGATAGTAAGGTGATGAATGTTCCTGTCATAACCCAAGATTTGATGTTAATTCGGTCATCATTTGGTTTTGAAAGTGACTGCCATGGTCAGTGACAATCTCTCTCGGGATGCCGAACCTTTCTATGATCTGGTTGAATAAGAAGAGAGTTGCAGTCTCTCCATCATATTTAAACGTTGGCATAGCTTCGACCCACTTAGTGAAGTAATCGACAGCTACGATGATATAGCGGTGCCCCCTTGTAGATGGGGGGTTGCATGTAGTGTAATAAATCCCCCACTTAGTGAAGGGACCAACTGTGATGACAGGAAACATAGGAGCGGGATGTGCCCTCATCTTCCGAGAAAAGACTTGGCACGAATGGCACTTCTTGACCGACTCGATACAATCTTTGATAAGTGTCGGCCAGAATTAACCTGCTCATAGAATCTTTTGGGCTGTTTCCAACCCAGATAAATGATTGCAGCAAGATTTCGTAGGGTGAGGAAAATATTTCTATAACATATGGCCCCTAATGTGTGAGGTCAGAGGAGTATCTGCGATAGCTGAAATACATTATAAAACCCCAGAAGTGGAGTGATGGGTAACTAGATGGAATAAATAGTTTCTCATTACATTTTGCACTGACTCTGCATACATGGTTGCCAATCTGAATTACAATGCAGATCTGTGTGAAAATATACCAAACAACTGTTTGTGGCCATGAATAGGAAAATACAATTGTGGTTACATGCCAAAGGTTGTCATAGTCATGAACAAGGCCTAGTAGAACCAGTATAAAAATCAATCTGAAGATATCTGTATACAATGGAGAACAATCTGATCTCCCATGATCATTGAAGTCATATAGGTAGTCTTCCAATGAAAAGGAGCAATAGCTCAGGAAAGTTGCGGCCACATGTTGATGTATTCAAGTATTCTACACAATTCGCCAAATGTGCAAGTCTACATTATGTGAATAAACGAGTTGAGGTCGAACACAATGAGACATCGTTTGATTATAGATCATTGATATTGGAACCCTAACACATTCATCCATTGTCGTGAAATCAAAACTCAATAAAAAGATTACATTATCTCGAATAGTTGTTCATCAAAGGGATTACAGAATCTTGATTGGTTGTCTGTTAATTTTTAGAGTTAGATGATAGAACATAAGACATGATTTAAAGGCTAGTTGTTATATGGAGGATTCGATTTATGCTAATCCTAAAATCTAACGGAAAACTTATGTTATGACGATATCAAGCATTTCAAAATTTATTCGCCAGTAATTTATTTGATACACTATCAGATATAAATATTCTAAAATAACATCTCCTTATAATGTTTAAAAAAGAAGGTTCAACTGACAACTACAATAATAAAATTTCGTTATGACATAAAAATCTTAAAAAGTTGATTTAGTGATATTCTGACAGTGTAATCAAACTCCTAAGAAGGATGCCAAATATTTTATAACACATATTCCCAAATATTTTACAACATATATGCCAACTCATTAAAATATTGGAGTGTTCGAAATCGATAGTTCTTTCACAATATATTACAGAAATAGAATCAAGTCAAACTCAGTTAATCAATAATCGGTTCCATCGCATATTGGAAATAAGTCTTTGAGAGAGAGGTTAAAACTTTTGTTGGAAATATTAATTAGAATTCATGAGCTTCACGCTTAGGCAAAATCTATCTGTCATGGAAAGCATAGACATTTAGTTTCTCTGACACGACAAGGAGAAGTGTTAGGAGGAGATTATTTAATGATCCGATATTTATCTTTGTCGAAATCTACTATGCAGATAAGAGTCATTTGAAGTTATTTTCATCTTAATTGTTTGAGTCTGTTCACTTCTTCAGGAAGTCTCAGTCTTATTCTATATATTTCTAAGTCTATAAGTAGTCGATATACATATATACCATAGAGAAGAGTTGATAGTTAGGAAGCAACAGTAGCATTTTTGTAGCAAGTCAGAGAACTCAGAGAGAAAAAACTATATGTGTTTGAAATTCTGAAGAAGTTTTTGAATCCAAAGCTCGACGCAGTATTATATTCTGTAACCACGCATAGTGCTAAAGTTATTAATACATTTAGTTATCTTTGTGTTGATGTATTTCTAGTTTCTGTAGTGTTCAAATATTCTAAAAAATATTTTCTCTCTATTTATGCTCAAGCTTAAGTTCATATTTTATGTGCTGAGAGTATCTCAGTATCACTAAACTATTATATTAAGTGTTTTCATCACAACATGTAGTATATTGAGCAGTCTTTGAATTGCATGATAAGTCCTGAGTGTTAAGCGATGAATAATTTAACCACGTGATCTTTCCAACTGTGTTGCACACATTTTTTATGTGTGTTCTAGATCCGATATATGGTATCAGAGTAGGTTTATCAAAGTAAGTTTCAAGAGAAACAACTCTATTGAAAAGAGAAAAGTATGGCTTCTACTTCCAATTTGTAACCTCCCACATTCATAGGAAAAAATTATGATTTATGGTCCTTAACCGGGAAGGCATTATTTTGAGGTCAATATGTATGGGAGATATTCGAAAATGGTTATGTGGAACCAACAGATCAAGAAACAGGTAATGCACTCACACAAGATGAGAAGGATGTCTTGAAATATCAAAGGAAGAAGGATGGAAATGCGATGTTCGACATAAATCAAGCCATGCATGAGAGGATACTCCCAAGAGTTACATCAACAAAGAAATCCAAGGAAGCATGGGGCATACTACAAACTTCTTATCAAGGAATGGACAAAGTCAAGACTTCAAAACTACAAATTCTTAGAAAATATTTTGAAACTCTGTCAATGAAAGACACATATTCGACAGATTCATTTTACACCCATGTTATTTTCCTGATAAATCAAATTAAGTCTCATTGTGAAACCATAGAGGATAGAAAGGTTGTTGAAAAAGTACAAAGGAGTCTTCCTCTTAAAGTTTATACCCTTGTTGTGACTTTAGAAGAAAACAAAGATCTGAGTCAGTTCAGTCTAGATGAGATCCAAGCCTCCCTCATTAATCATGAACACATATTGAATAGGTCAAACATGTCATTAGAAAAAACATTTTCCATGCATTCATCTATAATCCATGGAAAACGAAGGGGGAGAGCCAACTCTAGAGGTAGAGGAAGGAGGTCTGCTAGAGGTGGACTTAGTAGTAGTCCTGCAAATACTGGTGGAAGAGGTCAAAATAAAAATACCAGTTAGTCAAGTATGGACATTATGCATATGAATGCAGGAAGATAAAATATAATCAAAACAAGCAAGGTCAAGATCATTCAAACAATGCAAATACTCCCTCAGTCCTATGTTTATGGCATGTGCTAAATCAATACCTATAGTCTCACCAGTTGAATGCAATGTTTCTAAAGAAAGTTGATGTAGGAGCATCACTCCATCTCAACAATGCACCATCATTCCAACGCATCAAAGCAAATTCAAGGAGGGAAGAGGCTCCAACCCTCTCATTTTTCCCTCATTTTCAAATTTTAAATTGTAAATAAATGCAATAAAATGATATAAAACTGGAAGAGAAAAATTGATGTATTTGTACAGATAGGTGGATAATATCTAGATCTGATTCCGACTAGATGGCCACTGACTTCCATTCAATGTAATTAATGAGAGTTAGGTAGCTTGGAGGGAGAGCTCGGGGAGCCCCTCTTTTGTAAAAGATATTTGTATATGATTTCATTAGAAAGATTAGAACAGATAGTAAGTTAGGATTAGGAAGATAGGAGAGGAGAGGAGAGACTCAGTTGTAGTCTGAGCTCACACCCATTGTAAACAAACATTCAGATTAATGAAAAACAATTTCTCCTGCATATGATTCTGTGTATTCATGTGTTTTATGCATGTCATGTCTGTGTTTATTTATGCTATAGATGTATGTGATAGATTCCATCTGCAGGGATAGATATAATTTCTCTATCTATGAGATTTGTTAAACCATCCTGGGTTCTTTAGGCTAAGTGCAAGGAGTGCACAATAGAGTGTTGAAGACTCTATGAGCCAAATCAAGGAGTGTGTATATGAATTATTCTTCGAATTCAGGAGAGAACATGCCGGGAGGGAACACGAGGATAGTTCATAGAATCCACGAGATCCTATGAGTTACTGAATACTCTTGAGGAAAGACTCTCCATAGAAGGCACATGGGAGAGAACATAATTGCTGAAGATTATATAGATATCTACCAAGAGGGCATCGAGTAGGTGCAAGTGTGCACAAGGAGAAATTTGTCTTGAGTTCTGTAAGAAGAAAAGTGTCAAGGATAAGACACTCACAAAGTTATTGAACACTCTGGTAGATAGAAAAGAGATATATTTCAGAGTTGTTGAACACTCTGAAGGAAAGGCTCTGCTAGGAGGGTTTTGAGAAAATGCAAGGAGTGCACAGAACCAACACCTTTCTGAAGTATTGGGGAGTTGAAGGAAACAGATTTACTGAACACTCTGTAGGATATTTCTGCAAGTGTGCATTGATCGAATGCAAAGAATGTGTTATTGAACCTGAAAGAGTTCATGGTTAGGGAGGAAGACCTATGTAAGGAGTGCACCAGGCCAATGCTTATAGGAAGTGTTGAAAGTATGAAGTCATCTGAAAGCTCAATCATGCACAAGGAGTGTGTTGAGGTGAACTTGTTTAAGTTCGAAAGATCAGAAGAGCATTGAGTTTCCAAGAGGGCACCAGAAAAGTCCTTTGAAGGAAGCACAAGAGTTGAGCCCCTTTAAAGTTCTGAGTTGGATCAAAGTTCAAGAGAGACAATGCAAGGAGTGCACATAGAAGTGAATTTACTGCAAGGTCACAAGCTCGGGAGGAGTAGCGTGATTTAGTCATAGAGAAGTGGTTGGAGAACAGTTGCAAAGGGTGTGTGAAAGTACCCAAAGAGGAGTTGAGTGTGGAAGAGAACATGTCGCAAGGCATGCACAAGTTGAATATTCGACTAAGTGTCGAAGGAAGCATTCAGAGGAAAAATAAAGTCAAGGAAAGACAAGCGTCGGAGGGAGAGTGGTGAGAAGTCTTCAAGGGGAAGAATCCTTTAAGGTTTCCCAAAATCCATGGACCAAATCTGTTCGGGATGGAGGCGGACGATTTTAGACCGTTAGATCTGGTGGAACTACATGAAGGTTAACATCAATTGTTTTGACACTTTGGAGTTTGGGAATTTTGATGGGTTAGTGAAAGAAGAACCGCGAATTTCAAAGTTGTGAATTGATCACAGTCATTGATTATGAGGAGAGAACGTGGCAGTGGATTAAGGAATCTGGGAAAAGGAGAAAGAACATGGGGGAGCATTGAATTTTAAGAAGTCTAAAGCGCGAAGAGATCCTAGTCGTTGGTGGAAGAAGGGGATGTGGTGATGGATAAACATGCTCGTGAATTCATGATTTAGAGAAATTACACCAAGAAATTTACATGAAGTCTAAAGCATGAAGAAATCGCAGTCGTTGGCTGATTTGAGAGTTGAGGATCGTTGATATGATCCAAAAGGAATCATGGGTCCAGACTTTGGAAAAACTATGAAGAGTAGAATACGTGAAGTGCGAAGTTTCGGAGCACTTAGGAGTTGAGACCTGGGTCATAGCCCAAGGTCACATTTGAGAGGGCCTAGTAAGAGGAGCTAGCGCTCGTTGTATTGGAATTCACCAATTCAGACTTCGAAAGAATTGGTCGTAGCATATACTGAAAACACTTAGAGCCCAATTTCCTTAGTGCCTTTTGAGTAGGATTTGGGTCATTGACCAAGGTCATAAAAAACGAGAGGGGCCTAGCAGAAGGAGATAGTGCCTGCTAGTTTTAAAGTTCCAAGAGAACTAGCGAAAGATCCTATGGGTTCCATAGGGCCTGCACCTTAGGAGAAAAGGGGTCATATATACGTTGATTTTGAGTTCAATAAAGAGCCCCAAGATTCGATCTGTTTCCTTAATTTGAACGGTCCTAGACCGAGAGTTCGTGTATCCCAGAGGGGAGAAGGGGGGTCCACATCAAAGTGGTATCAGAGAAAAATTTTCATTTGTAGATTTCAGGTGAAGGAGAAGCTGGAGATGCTCTCAGTTGCAGAGTGAACAAAAAACTTGCCAGGAGAGCAAGTAGAAGGAGAATATGGATACTGAAGGCCATGTGTGTGGTCGGAGAAAAGACCTCTAGCAGAAAAGAAAACTAGATATGGATCTGGAGCTCATTGAGATAAGAACAAGAATGGACCAGCTAACATTGAAGATGTAGCAAGAAGGAAAGGGACATTGAACATATGAATGGCCTTTGAAGAGGAAAGAGAAGTGGCTTGTCCAGAAGTTTTTGGCAAGGAGGAAACAACGAGAGTTGAGGAGGTGGTTGAGGGAAGTTGAAAACCTCAGTGACACAGACGAGGAAGTGGTTTACATATGTGAACCAGAAGTTGGAAAAAGCCTCAATGATGAGGAGAGGAGATCATTCGATCTCATAGATTACCAAGAGGAAAAAAATAAGCTATTATATTGACAGGTGGGAAATGAAGAGGAATCATTAGATCTCATGAACGACCAGGAGGGAAGTGATGAAAGTTCATATTGCCAGATGGGAAATGATATGAGATTAGTTGATCTCATAGACTATCAGGAGGGCAGAAGTGAAATCCAATATTGCTAGGTGGGCAAGGGAGAGGATAGGAGACTATCCGACAGTCTCATGAAATTAGAGGTGAGTTCAGATCAACAAGGAGTGTTGATAGAGTAGGATAAAAAATGTATTATGATTATTGGGGGAATTAAGATATTCCTATCAAGAATCCCATTTGAGGCCAAAGCATGTATTGCAGGTGCATCAAAAAAAGGACATCCAATAGAGACTGTTGAGGAGGAGGAGAAGGAGCAGGCACTGGTGTTTTCCCCAACAGAAGGAGAACAACATTCCACAAAATTGCTCAAAATTTTCATCCACGAAGATGAACAGGAGATGACTGCATAACTGAAGCTTGCAGCAAAAGGGGAGGAAGACGGCATGGATTTTGTTGATCTGTATGAATATTTGGAAGCCATGGATAGAAGGGTGATAGTGAAAAGTCAGCACATCCAACATGCTAAGTTGGAAACATATGGAGGCGCAGACGATCCCAAGGAGCAATTGGAGGAAACCAGAGTTGAACCAGCACAAGGAGAACTGGCAGAAGCTAATCTGTCAAAGGAGGAATCTGAGTAGCAACTCATTGGTGAGACTGCAAAACTGAATTCTGCATCAAGGTGGCAATCTAAGGCTACAGGAGGTGAAGTCAACAGGGAAGATCAGGTGGATATACCCATTAACAAGGAGGAAGTGTAGCAGAGCAGGCTACAAGACAAGATCCATCTAGCAAAGGAATTGGACGAGGTGATAGAGGAGATAAGGAGGTTGATGTTGAGTTCAACAGAAGAAATTGTCAACAAGGAGAAGCTAATCATAAGGAATCTTGCAAGAGAAGTATGGAAACAACAACAAGAACAAAGTAGATAAGCAGGAGGTCAACTCAAAATGAGAGTTTGGGATCCAGGAGGATTTCAATGGGGCTGGGAAACTCATGAGAAGGAGCTCATGAATTTTTCACAAAAGTTGAGTATGATGTAGGAGCATCTCTCCACCTCAGCAATGTGCCAACATTCCATCACATCAAAGTGAATTCAAGGAGGGGGGAGGTGCCAGCCCTCTCATTTTCCCCTCATTTTCAAATTTTAAATTGTAAATAAATGCAATTAAATGATATAAGGCTGAAAGAGCCAAATTGATGCCTTTGTGCAGATAGGATATAAGTTCACCTTTAATGGATAATAGGTGGATAAGATCTAGATCTGATTCGGACTAGATGGCCATTGAATGCCATTCAATGTAAATAATGAGAGTTAAGTAGCTTAGAGGGAGACCTCGAGGAACCCCTCTTTTGTAAAAGATATTTTAATCTGATTTCATTAGAAATATTAGAACAAATAGTAAGTTAGGATTAGGAATATAGGAGAGGAGATCCGAGACTCAGTTCCATTCTGAGCTCACACCCATTGTAAATAGACATTCATAGTAATTGTTATCCACAATTTTGGTCGTTGCGATGGTGTTATGATAATGTCATGATGATGAAATATCAAACTCTTCCATAGGAACATTTTCCTGAGAAAGGTTACACTTATCAGTTTCCAAAAATCATTTTTTAAAGATAGTTCGCAGGCTGCATATATACTCTCCTGCG
>ML785393.1:0-18506 GCA_009831015.1 Picea engelmannii
GAAACACATTGATTCATAAATCATAAATGAAAGTTGAAACATAAATAGTAAAATAATAAATATCGATACATTGATTTAAAAATTAAATTCATCATTCATCATTCTAGAATCTAATTAATTAATACTAAGCAAAATACTTATTATTTAATTGTGTTTTAAAATTTATAAAATTATATAATGGGCATAAGTTATAAAATGGCATATGATAAATTATAAGTTATTGTGTTTTAATATTTATTGTTTTAAATTACAAGTTATTTCGTTTAAAATTTATTATTTAATAAATTAATTGTGTTTAATTTTTTAATTTTTATTTTTATATTTGTTTTTTAAGTCTTATTAGGAAAAAAAATTTGGGGGGACGTCCAAAAATCCACCTTTTCAAGGGGGGGACGTCCAGGAGTACCCCTTTTGGGGAGACTTGTCCCCCACCTTGGGGAGTCGCGTTCCCCCGCGTCTCCCCAAAAAGGGGACGTGGGGAAACATCCCCCCTGGAGTCCCCCCGTCCTGGGGACGTGGGAAACGTGGGGGACGCGTCCCTGTGGAACACTGAAATTAACCATGATAAATAGTTCAGAAAATGACATCAGATTACAAAATAACCATAATACTGCCAAGAAAAGAGGTTTGAATGACAAACACACACTTCTTTATTGATCCATTTACAAGAGAGTTGATTGTACCACACTTCACCAACCAACAACCGATACAATGACTACTTTGCTCAAAGAGGAGCCACTAGACTAGAGAAAGAGAGAAGAGAATGAGAGAGACACTATGCTGCTACCGCAAGAACCGACGAAATAAGCCAAGGCAAGCCTCCAATATATAGCTGGAGTGGGCGCATATCTCAAGGAGGAGGGACACATGAAGGGGGTAAGAATAGAGTCTAAGTGAGATGACTGAGAGTGAGTGTGAGTTTGAATGCGCATGAGTGAGTGAATGGCGAGCTAAATGAGTGAGAAGAGGGTAAAGTGAGGCGCATGGCATGCATGGAAGAAGGAAAAAAGCGAGTGCAAGTTTAGAGTGGGTGCATGAGTGCATGGTAAGGTTAAGTGAGTGAGTGAAAAAAACAAACTATAACGCATGGTGTGCATGAGGGAGATAATTTTAGGAAACTCATGCGACCTTTCCTTTCATCATAAATTAATTATCATATGCTCCAATTTTAGGTATATGTGCCTGTTACCGTCCTTATACACACCTACAAACGTGGAGAAGTCTCCAACCCACTTGGTGTGTCCTTGGAGGCACAAGCCTAAGTCCACACCCACTGTCACCTCGATCTAGACTTCTTCCGTCTAGGTTCACTCCTAGGGGAAACCAAGGGGAGTAGACCCTATTTAACTATGTCAAGTTTCAATTAACTTTAACTTTTAGGGTTTTGGTAGTGATTAGGTTTCAAGGGGTGAGAGGGGAAGGGGGACAACACCTTTTTCTTTCATCCAACATGAATTTAGTCTCAAGGAGGGGCACACTTAGGGTTTAAACACCCCTTTCACTTTAATGTTTCACTTTGGCCAAGTTGATGAGCAAGGGGGACACACTTTTAGTTAGGGAGTGATCACTTTAAGTTGTTGGCTTAGCAAGGGGGGGTCTTTTAAGTGGAAAATCCTTAAATCTTGTAACATGAAGGGAGTGAGAAATTAAGTTATTCATAAAAATAAAATCTGTGGTAATAAATGTAAAAAGGGGAATTAATTATTTTATCTTTTTGATAATTTAAAAAAAATAGGAAACTAGGGAAAAGAGGCAACATAAAAAGGGAAAAAGGGGAACTTGAGGGAAAAAGCGGAAAGTCAACTTAGTAAAGAATCTACCATTAAGAGCTTTCTAATTTTAAACTGAATTAGCAATTTCATAATAGGGAAAGCCTTTAAAACCTGTAAGGGAATTTGGGGACACCTAGGAGTGATTCTAGGAGTAACTCTAGGTGGGTGAGGGAAATAAGATAATAAATTAAAGAAACTAAATAATGGAGGAATGTAGGGGATGGGTGACACTTGTACGGAGAGGAATTTTTAGGAATTTATTTTTAAAACTTTAATTAAATGAGATTTTAGGAAAGGAAGGAGGTTTGAAACTCTATAAAATGAAGGAAGGAGAAGGATGAAGGGCATCTTCTGTTTGCGTAACGTTACGCTACAGAAATATCTACTTGACTGATTTACTTGTGGGAGTTGGGATACCCAGCTTGGAGAGGAGTGGTAGCTCGGCCTTGCGAGGCGAGCTGGGAGCTAGACGAAACCTCTGGATAGTGTGTGTGGACCCTTTGCGGCTCGAGGGGCTAAGGGGGAAGAAGAGTACCCCTAGCATTGGCTGGGAGGTACCGGTGAGGTCTCGACGGTCGACGAGCGGGAGTTGCACGGAGCGCGGGACGCCAATTGGAGTGGGTGAACAGGCAACGGTACGCTTCCTTTGTTTGAATGGTAGAATGTTGTAGGTTTTATGATTGGATCTGCATGATTGATTATGTAAGTAGATTGGATGTTTAGCTTGATAGCTGAATTTTCTTAGCCTAGCTCCTTGGTTGTCGTCTCCTATGGCCTTGTTTTCTCGCATGTCGTGACCGCCTTGTGTGTTGTTTGTGACCTTGAGGTTGTTTATCCTTCGTCCCACGCTCACCAGTCCTCGCCTGAGCAGTCGGCCAGGAGCCTGATCTACGATCGTCGCCTTAGCGTTAAAAGACCTATGGATCTCAACGCCCTGCTTTTCTGTGCGAGAATGGTGAAGCGAAGGACGATCCTATCCGTCAGCTACCTCTGATGTTGTCCTTGGCAGTTGTTGTATCGCGCCTTGAAGCGATTGTCTAACTCTGCCAATGTGATTGTTGGCGAAGTTTTTCTTCACCCTCGGCTTGTTTATATTCGTCATTGTCTCGTTTACCTTGTCTTTACTTGGTGGGGATCAACTTTAACCCAACGTTGTTCTTGGAGGAATTTTTAGTCGACGTGTAAAGGTATCCTAGTAATGCGCAAGCAAATTTTTCCTGGCCTGTGGTTGAAATTTTTATTATTTATTACAAATCGACTTACTGTCCCCTATCTGCATTGAACCATGTATTTACTGTGTAATTTTTCCTCTGCGTTAGCTTGGCATTTGACTGTGTATTTGATTGCCCTCGAAATATTTTTAACAATTTTTTATGTGGCTGTATCCGACTGTCTACCACGAATTTGTAGGTAGTGTGTTCTCTGCCCCCCTGCCTGTGTTGGATCGCATTGAGTGTATTCGCCCTCCCTTCAGTTACCACCATATATTTCTTGTACCAGCAATTTTTTTTTTGTTCCAGTTGACCTCGATTTTCCTTGGTTACACGGATTTTTATGACTGTGTTTCTGTTCATGGGTCTCGTTTGAGTTGCGGTTTCCCTCACGCGATCTATCCCACTCCTACTCACCTCCCCCAAATCGCTACTATCACGATTAATGTTTACAGGAAATCTAATTACTCAAATTAACTGATAGTTTCCAGATTCGAGTACTGTTCACACCATGTTTACACATCGTCCTTTAATAGCTTTCTGGGTTGGCGATTCTATATCTATGATTATTCTTGGGGGCGATTTTATACCTGGGCTCATCGTTGGAATAATGCCACCTCCCGAATCGGTTTTATTATAACTTTCACCTCAGCAAACTGTATAAATTGTTGTCTATGCCTTTACCTCTGCAAAATCGTGTGTGTGTAACGGCTGCATGGTCATTCCTCTGAAAATCGTGTTATGTAATAGCTGTGTAGTCATTCCTCTACAGAATCTTGTCGATGTAATGGCGGCATTAATATTACCTCTGCGGATTGTTTTATGTATTGGGTTGTGTAACAGCTAACTCCTTGGACATCGTGCCCTTAACAACAGTCAAGAATATGTAATCCCTGACAGCGAATTCTTAGGAACCTAATTAATAGACATCGTGTTGGGGTCATCAATTGGTTACCTGCGTTTGGCCCACCTGTGACTGCAAGTGACCCTTGATCGCGTGGAATTAACCCTGTTGGTCTGTTCGTGTATTTTAGCGGTGGATAAGTTACCTTCTAGACACTGAATCTTTACTAGAACAGTGTTTTTCCGTTTTGTTTCAATACTGTGGAATGATTTTAATTGAGGGGTGAGATTTGCCTATGGCTGCGCCTGGCGTTAAGCATTTTAATTAAGACAACAAATTCCAGAAATTAATTTGAGCGCTTAAATTGAGAGAATCCTTATATTTTTATTAATTCATCAATTATATTTGGTGCCTTATTTTCCTTACTAAAATAGGAAATTAGGATAAATAGAGAAAGGTGCAAGAATTTGATTCAATTTATAGATTGAGAAATGAATGTGATGTTGTATTGTAATTAAAGGTTAATTATGTATTTAATCTTATTCTTAAGTTTTTTTATTTATTTTATTAACTATGGTATCAATTTCATTGTTGATTGCAATTAAGGGTTAATTATCTTATTAATATTATTCTTAAGTTTTTATATATTTTAATGACCTTTGTATCAAATTTTGTAATATTGGATATACAACTCACTCAATGTTGATTATAATGAAGATCTGTTTATTAAAAATAAGTTACACTAAAATTTTCCTTTGAAGTGAATTCTTTTAATTCCATCTCTTCGAAACTCCCTGTTTCCTTCCTCTCTTAAACTCCTCTTGGAAGATGTAACTAGAATCATACTGATGCTTGTGTTTACAACCATATCTTTAATTCTATTAGTTATAATCATGTTTTAACTAGGACTACCCCTTTAGGGGTGATGTTTATCCTCTTAAGCAAGTTCTTATTAATGGTACACGTACTTGATCTCGTTACATTTAGGGATATAATTGGTTATAATTGAATTTATGGATATGATTGGATATTGAGTTAAGGCCTAATCACAGTTTTTACTTGCTAGCTTGTTTGCTTTTAAAGGTCAAGTTAGAATTGCCAATTGTTGACTAGTAGGGGATTAGACTGGTTAACTGATTTGTCATTAACTCTTTGAATCATAGATATTGATCCTTCAGCCTTTAATAATGGTTGGTTGTTGACAGAGTCGTTTTTAACTTGCGCTTCCCGTAGAGGGTGTGGTTGTTCATTTAATTGTTGTGGTAATTGGTTGTAAACATTTAATTGCTTGGTCTGTTTGTGTCGGGCGGGATGTAGACACCTCCTTGTTCCTCAGAACAGTCGCTAGCCCTGAGACCTTAAATGGTCAAAATCGATGGGAACCTGGGCTTGAGCGTTGCTTATGTGTCCTGGAGGTCCTAACCATTGCAGGATAGGACGGGCGGGTAGTCATTTTTATTCTTGTGGGTTGAGTTTGTACATTGCATCCAGGTGATTGATGTGCTTCTATGTTGGGTCGTCATGTTGTTGTTGCGTGAGTTGCTTGCGCCCTGTTCGTCGTCGTGTTGCGTTGTCGAGTATCATGACATTGTTACCTTCACACACACAAAAAAAAAGAAGAGGAATTCACACTTGTTATGTGAGGCTTGTTGTCGTGACGAACCGGGAGGGTCGTCACATAACTATAGGAAAAGAATAAATGTGTGAAATGAGGGAGGGGAGGCCTTTATTTATATTCGGGAGCCAAGAGTTACCCGTCTTAGATGAGTTACAAGTGTCACGCATTCAAGAGAAATAGACAAAGTTAAGGAAAAGTCACTTTTAAGGTTTTGGTAAGTTAGGGTTTGAGGGTTGAGTGAGGAAAGGGGGAAAACACCTTTTCCTATGGTCAAACATTAAGTTAGACACCAAGGAGGGCAAATTTAGGGTTTAGGTGGCTTTTTTCACTTAAACTTTTTAATTCCTACATGTCAATTAGCTAGGGAACACCACTTTAAGTTGTTGGCTAAGCAAGGGGGGTCTTTTAAATGGAAAATTACTTTTCCAACTTAGGAAAAAGGTTAGGAAACCTTTCCCACTCTCTCTCAAACATTTTTGCTTCATTATTACAAAAAAATGACATTTTGACTTTGTCAATTAAGTAATTAAATTGTTGACTCTAGATTGACTTGGACTCCTCATGGACAAAGACCTATCAAAACTTGTCCAATTGAGTTGAAACTTGGTCCAAGGGTGTAGGGGTCTCATTCCATTTCTTTTGAGTACTCATACCCCTATCAAAATTCCCAAGGATCTAGTTTTTACATTTTTATATAAAAAATAATTAAAATTACCATTAAATGAGTAATTTTAAAAAATTAAAAAAAACTACTTAGACTCGACGAAATTCCGCAAGACTCTAGGAGATGTCTAGCATGGTCATTTACAATATTCCTAAACCCTAGTCACCCATTGGGCTTGATCATTAGAACGCCTTTCACCACTTTGGAGGATTATTCTGGGAGTGAAAAACTGAAGGGCAATTAAAAAGGCTGGTTAGGCCAAATTAATTATTTGAGGAAAAAAACACTCGATAAAAGGACTTTCTAGTGATACGTTCCTAGGCAACTAACCTACAATATGATCCATGTAGACCCATTACATTATTATCCCACGTAGGGGAGTGGAAATTCCAGTTACAAAAAGAAGTGCTGAGGCCAAAAATGCCTTGTAGAACCTGAAAGTCGTCAAACTTGGTTGCATCATCAAGTACACAACTTAATGGCACATGGAGTTGACCCCCTAGTTGAAATAGGTGGTCAACAGGGTCATCTGTAGATAAAGTGTCGAAGTCGATACAAGATGTCTTGCTGAAAAATAAGAGCAATGATATCTCTCTTCCCTCAACGCGAAGTGATAACTCAAGAAGATCAAGATAAAAAAACCAAGTACCATATCCCTATGCTGGATGGGGGGACAACTGACTCAAAGAGGAAGATAGAATGATAAGAGATGAGGGGACATGACACAAGATGGCTCAGGACACTCCTATGTCTCCTCAAACTACCTATCTTGAAGGCTCAATACTTCGAGGACAATGACAAATGGAACCCCCATCCAGGCTCACTCTAATGATAGACACATGCTCGACATGCGTAAGATATACATTGAGATTTTGACCCAGGAATAACATTTATGGACAACCATTTATTCAAAAAAGGAAAGACGCACACGACTCGACCACATGCTGATATAACTAGGATAAAATCAGCGACACTTATGCACAGACTGAAAAGTAAATACTAAAATGGAAGACACTTGCAGCGAAAAGTAAATTGATGTCCTAAAACTGTAAAAAATTAGCAAGAAAGAAAGACATGAAAAGAAAATGCTAAAAGGAAAGACAACTAACCTAAACCCAAAAGTTTTACCTCAAAGCTGCCATAATTAAATCATCATACTCAAAGGACCAATGTAACCATGCAACTAGATGGTCAGTTCGATGAGAAAGGTTAGCACGATCAACCTTCCAAGGGGACCAACCATGAAATCTCATATGACCCAAAGTCACCTTGAAGTACTTGTTGGTGAAGCCATAACTGAAGGGTGCCAGTTGACTGAAGGTTGGTTGGGATTTAGAACATGGTAGTCCAACGGTAACAAGCATGAATGCATGATAGCCAAAACTCTTGGCATCTACCTGGTGAAATACCTCCATCATTCTGAGCTCAACTGGGTCATGGTGAACTCTAATATCCATGCTCTGATCAATCTCTGGATCTTGAAGAACAATCTCTAGATGCGGAATCGTAGGCAAAGTGTAAGGGACATCATCCTCTGGTTGAACCACAAGTGGATCCTCTTGCTGTAATGGTATCGGATCAAGCTGCTCCTGAACCACTGCTATGATAGGCAAGGATGAAGCCTCTTCTTAGATGGGCACAAATAAAATCCCCTGTTGACTGATCTCTACTTGGTTAACCTGTGGTTCCTCCTCTTGAAATTTTTCATCCTCTTGAAATTTCTCATCTTTGTTAATGGGAGGAACCCATGAACACGCTAGAGTAATCACATCTTCACCTTCATCTTCTTGGAACTCTGCCTGTGACTCAATTGGTGTAGCTATTGGTTCCAGATCATAAAAAATTGGGTTATCACCCTCTTGTTCATCTCTGGGAACTTGATACGGTGCAAGTTGTGGTGCATCTTCATTAACACAAACTTCTTACACTTCTGTAACAACCAATGGTTGAAGATCGTCGAGTGGAGTTACCTTCACTGGTTGGTTTGGGACATGGATCGGAGGGAGTTCACAAACTGCAAGAAGATTTCTTTCTAACTTGATAGCGGCAGCTTGCGCTTCCACCAAATTTTGAGGGTCTTCATTCCTGAGAAAAACACCAAAAATACAATCAAATGCCTCAAGATAATAAATCAAAGCAACATCTTCATTAGGCCTTACTCTATAAGGAATTAGATGGTAAAAGTTGGAAAAACGGGTGTTAAATTGGAAAATAGTTTCACTTTCATGCTTTTTAATAATTGAAAAAAATGTGCAAAACAAGAAAATGTCCTGTATATTTGCCCATCTGTCGGTGAATTTCTCCTGAAAGGAATCCCATCCATCAATGAAGCATCATGAAGGGATTTGTACCATGCTCGTGCCTCCCTCTCGAGGGTCGACACAAACATGCTCATCACCACATCCTCATGTTCCACATTAAATTCCCACACTACTTGTAAAAATTTATCCAAGTGATCATTAATTGATTCTCCCAACCTCCCTGCAAACAAAGGTATGCGTTTAAGCCATTTACGTGCAGGCAAGTCTTGAGGATAATCTGGGAATGCAACAAAACTTAGTGGGTCAAAGGCAGAAAATCTCCACCTTACTGGTGGCCTCACAGCTGCATCCATATTGTTAGTCTCAGATAAAAGAAAGCACAACTGCTACCCTACTATTAGCTCGAGGTGAAAATAAAGATGAAGATTTCGAAGATACACTTACCATAGTGCTCGTTGAAAAAGAACCTACCTAAGAACTCAATATGCTTACCAACTTCGAGAAGAGTTCTTGGTGAAAGAAAAAGTTTTGTTCCAAGAAAATATGTTAAAGTTTTGTTGAAGCTCGGAACTAGACTTTGTGAGGGAATCGAAACCGGGAGATTTGCTTGTAAGTTCCTGTGGAGTTGCCCCTGTATCCTGTGGCGTCGCCAGGTGAGTCAAATAAAATATAGCAAATAAAATAAAAACTCACCAATGTGTTGTTACCAAGGTTGGTGTTCCCCGACAACGATGCCAATTTGTTAGCACAAATATCTACCCTCCAATCTGGATTGATAAACCTGTTATGACAGCGGTAAAAACTTGGCCAATTATAGGAGAAATAGCCCCAGATGTCACGGGTTAAACCCCTCTTGTTTCGGGCTAGGCTGTGCTAGCCTCTGGGGGGAGTCACTGGGCACAATGAAGCACCCTTGTGGCTGATTTAGCACACTTGGAAAAACAGTGGAAAAAGTTGATCTAGCACACTTGGAGGGAACCTGCAAAGTTAGCACAATGATAATAGAATGGAAAAAACAAACAAAACTACTCAAAGGATTGATACCATCAAAGTAAATAGTTCAGAAATGACATATCAGATTTGCAAATTCACCACAATACCGTCAAGAAGAGAGGTTCGAACAATAAACACAAGCTTCTTTATTGATCCAACTTTACAAGAGGGTTGGTTGCGCCATAGTTGGCAAGCTCACAACCGATACAATGACTACTTTGCTCAAAGAAGAGCCACTAGACTAGAGAAAGAGAGAAGAGAATGGGAGAGACACTATGGTGCTACTGCAAGAACCGACGAAATAAGCCAAGGAAAGCCTCTAATATATAGCTAGAGGGGGTGCATATCTCAAGGAGAAGGAGGGACGCATGAAGGGGGTACGAATAGAGTCTAAATGAGATGACTGATAGTGGGTGTGAGTTTGAATGCGCATGAATGAGTGAATGGCGAGCTAAATGAGTGAGAAGAGGGTAAAGTGAGGCGCATGGCATGCATAGGAGAAGGAAAAAAGCAGAGTGCAAGTTTAGAGTGGGCGCATGAGTGCATGGTAAGGTTAAGTGAGTGACTGAAAAAGGCAAACTATAATGCATGGTGTGCATGAGGGAGATAATTTTAGGAAACTCATGCGACCCTTCCTTCCATCATAAATTAATTATCATATGCTCCAATTTTAGGAATATGCACCCTAGCGTAGGTGGATGCCACATCATTGCCACATGTCGACTTCAGAGGATGCCACTTGGCACTGCATGGAAGATGATTGGACCTGCTAAATATAGAGGCAGATAAAAATAGAACCTCTAAAAATAGGGTTCTCTAAAAATAGATTCCCGGTTCTATTTTTAGAAAAACTGTCCACATAAAGATTGCCAAAAATAGAAATTCGTTCGAATACCCTTGACTTTATACTCATTAATCTTGTCTTTTCGCAAGGGATCCGAATATGCCATCAGAACTGTCATGCGGGCCTTGATGCTCAACCTGCTAAAAATAGCAATCTGGGTGACATCATCTGAAAAAAGGTCCAAAGGCGTCTGGATGCCTCAAGGATCAATACTGTGCTCTCGGAATCTGAATCTGGGGCTTGGATCAAAACCTGCCAAAAATAGCAAGTTCCTGCATGTCGCTCAAAAAAGTGTCATTGGGCCTAGAATCCTACAAGGACTCATACTATATGCTCATAAATGCCCCAAACTGTCAGGAGACTCGCCCAAACCGTGTCTCCTAAAAAATAACAACACCTTTATGTATACATCTCTCTCTCAAAAATGTATAGAAACCAAGTCGACCGTGTCTCTGAACTCAACAACCATGTGCTGATCATGTACCTGCCTCCTGTGTGAACCAACCTCTTGCTCAACATAAGTGCTAAAACCTTGGGAAAATCTCAATATGCCAACCAAAGTGCTGCATGTTGGCTCTTAACCCTCAAGACTTTCAAGGGTGAAAATCTAGGGGTTAACAGAGAGCAAGTACATAAAAACTTCTCTAAAATCTTAACCGACCAGCGAAAAACATCAAACAACCCATTCTACATGACTAGTTGAGAGGTGGCTTGGCTGGGCATGCATGACTAAAAGTCTCATGCAGTTTGGCCTTGCCCTTGATGTCTCTCTCCATGTCCTCGAGCACAATCAGGTTGGAATTGGTACCTGTTGAGCTCAGAGATCCTGCCACCTTGATGTACTCCTCATCATCTAAGCCTAGTTGGTGACCTTAAAAGTGATGCTGAAGGCAACCCTGCAGAGTACAATAAATTTTTCTACCAATCTGCGAATATGGTCCAAAGTCTCCTCTTGCTTGTCCTAATTAGCTTGAGCGTCTTTCAAAGACAAAGACATGATGGTTTTAAACATCCAATAGAACTTCATGGCTCAAAAGACCTTTGTGCCTCTAGATTTGGAAACTCTGGTGTCCATTATCCATTCCTGGAATTCCTGTTCAACCTGTCGCTTGGAGGTATTAGCTTTTAGCTAATTGGCCTCACTCACAAACCTGTCTAATTTCCCTTGCAACTCCAGTGGGGTGTTGGTGAAGAAGAGTTTCCTGGCCTGCTCAACAACATGTTTTGCACCTGTGACAGGGGCATGACTAGGAAAGCGCTGAGTGGGTGGAGGCCTTGAAGCACCTCACTTCCTAGCAAAACCATGCATGCGAGGTTCAGGGCCCTTAGCTGCCATCTGGAGACTTGAAGCGTAAGAGGGGGAGATCCTAAATAGAATGACCAAACCAACGTGGACCAGGTTCGAACTTGTTAGCACACTTTTCCACCCTCCAATCAGATCTGGTCTAAGGTAAAATCGACGATGGAAATGATGCTAATTCAAGGAGAGAATTCCCTAAGTGTCACCTACAATCCTCCTCTCTATTCGGGCTGGTGCGTGCCAACCTTAGGGGGGAGTCCCTAGGTACCTGGCTGCTGATTTTAATTCTGATTTTCTGCAATTAAACACAAAAAACAGCCAAACTTGTCTTGGACATCGTGTATGACGCCCAAGATGTTAGGAAAAAGATATTATATTTCACTTGGAATAATCCCTCTAATGTTAGCGTGAGAAAGATGAATAGAAAGAGGAAAATGAAACCACTTAAAAGATCGAAATTAGTCACAATAACAGGCTATGAACTACTAATCAATGCACAAAGTAAAAACACAATACCGACAAGAAACAAAAGCTTGATACAAGCACAACACTTCTATATTAATGGCTTGCCAAAGGGCTGATTACACCACATAAGACAAGTCAAGAACTGATAAAATGGTTATCCTCGCACAAAGAACTAATACCTAGACCTAGGCTACGGGGGAGCGCCCTCCCCCTTGTTCCTGCTCCCGAAGTGTGCTTCTAAAGGGAGCGTTCAGGGAGTGCCCTCCTTGAACGCTCCCTACCTTAAAAACGCTCCCAAAAAAACTCTACTTTCCTTAAAAGGTCTCATAACCATGGTTGGAAGCGGAACTTTTGGGTGAATATGATGGTGATCATATTCTTGGAGGAGACATGCCACCCCCATCCACTAGAAGCGTTCCAAATGCATCAATTTTTCCTTTATCTTCACAGCGTCCAGACTCCATTGTCATGTGGGGGCCATTTAGTTGCTGGTTGTGTTCCATAAACACTTCCACCTATTCCTACTTCTCTTCTTCAAAGATCACGGGAGAAGAAACTAAATTTTCTCGTGGCAAGAGGAAAACTTAGAGCATAGTACTTGGTACTTGCTACTATATACTAGATCTCTTTTTCTGTTTCGTGGTTAGAAGTAGTCTCTAGAACTTAGTACTTTGTCTTGACACTTTATTATGGCTTATTCTGTAAACAATGAAGTTATAAACATTATATGACAGGTTAGCTTTGAAGTTTGAAGTTTGAAATTTGAACTATTGACTGAATCTTACAACTCTTTGGTGATGAATATGATGCTCTAGAGTCTATTTCACTTTGTGGTTGATGTTGTCTGTTGGTATGTTACAATCTGTTGATGACAAATGTTTATGATTGATGTTATATGTGTACTAAATGGTTGATGCTTTAATGATCATCACTAATCCATTAGTTAAATGATCTTATATCTATGTTTTCATGTTTTTTGCAATTGATTCAACATTCTACATGTTTTTTTTATATATATGCATCAAAATATATATTTTTTATGTATTATATAAAAAACGCTCCTGAAATGCTCCGGCTCCCGAATTTTTTTGAAAATTGACGCTCTCGTTCCCGCTTTCCACTCCCAACAGCCTCGAGCTAGACTATAGAAGAAGAATGAGAGAAGAGAGAGAGAAAGTATGTATGCTGCTGCTGCAGAATTCAACCATGAACAATGAAGCCACACCTCAATATATAGGCTAGTGAGGGTGCACTTCCCAATAAAGTAGAAGGGTGCACATGTAGGTAAATTTGGAAGGTAAGGCACATGGAGGAGGTAAGTAGGAGGAGATAGGAGATGAAGAGTGGCATGTGGGGAAGCTAGAAGGGAGAGAATAAACACATGGAATGAGGGAGGAGTAGTTATGTGAGAGAGAAGAGGTGTGAAGGCGCATGGAAAAGGGAGTTGCGCCCTAAATAATAGAGAAGAGGGCGCATCAAGGGGGTGAATAGTAAAGAAGGAAGGTGGATGTGTGGGAGAAGGAGAGGTTAGGCAGGAGTTTTAGATGAGATATGCGCTAGGAAGGAGGTGTGGGAGAGGGAGATAGGTGGCGCATGGGAGGAAGAGTGGGTGCATGGAGGGAGGAAATAGAATGAGAAAGCGCATGGAAAGGGATAATAATGGATGAGGGAGTCATGTGCTAGCTTGAAGAGTGAATGTGCCCTATTTAGTAGGGAGTTATGGTGTGCATGAGTGAAGAAATAAAGGAATTAATGCATGAAAAGTGAGATAATGGAGGGTAAAAGTGAGAGAAAGGTAAATTAAGCTTTAA
This sequence comes from Picea engelmannii, assembly GCA_009831015.1. Taxonomy (NCBI): domain Eukaryota; kingdom Viridiplantae; phylum Streptophyta; class Pinopsida; order Pinales; family Pinaceae; genus Picea; species Picea engelmannii. The sequence continues at coordinate 13,784 of ML785393.1, forward strand.
TTATCTCAATCACATTCAAATAGACATGGGCCACCTCATCCACACGTCCACCTCATTAATTACTTGCTTTATTCCTTGGGAAGTGCGCCCCCTTCATTAAATAAGCCATCCAACTGCCACATGTCACACTGTCTTGCTGTTGTTTGTTGAAATCTAACCCTGCCACTTGTCAGCTTTGGAGGTGACCAACCCTGTTATAAATAGAAACCCTTAAAAATAGGGGTTCGACCCTAAAAAATAGGAAATTGCCAAATATGTAATCAAAACTGACATGCGAGTCTCCGGTCACTGTCTCCCAAAAAGTAGGAAATGTGCTAAAAATAACAATATCTCTCAAATCCATGTGAAACTATGTTAACTCTATCTCTGAAGAAAAAACCACCACAAAACTAGTCTTGTACTTGGCTTTGAAGGGAACCAACCATTGGCTCACAAAAATGCTCAATCTAGGTGAAATCTCTGAATGCCAACCAAAATAGACTATGCTAGCTCTTAACCCTTAGGATTCTCAAGGTGAGAAAATGCAGGGGTTAACAGAACCCCACCTAGGTAGAATCCCTTGTCTATCAATCACCAACCAAATCCCAACGGGCTCGAACAGGGGGTACCCTCACCCTATTTCCAACAATGGCATTGAGGGAGACGCACTAGGCCAGGGGAAGAATGAACTCTGCCTGCCTAGACCAACCAACGCCCTAGACAAAGGAGGCCCCCTCCCCGAGAGGCATAGAAGAACAAACCACATAAAAGGAGAAACAAAAAGGACCCAACTCGTATGAACCCACAGAGAACCTTCAAAAACAGAAACCACAGACCTGCATAGGGAGAACACCAGAACCTCAGCCTTAGAAAAACAAAGCAGCCTGAGGAAAACAAAGCAACCTGACCAAGAAACCATGTTTAAAACCCGAGAGTACAACTTCTGTCATCATCCACCTTGTTCGATTCGTGAGAGCATCCTTATCAATTAACCAGGGGACTAGAGTACTTACCATTATTGCCAGGTGAGTGCCGCACTGTCGAGAGCTTCTACCCATGCTCCTCTCTAATGCCATTAACCATAGACTAAACATTGCATGCCCTGGAATGAGAACCCCCTATACCTACCCAAAGCCTTCTCAGAGTCACATGCTGTAACTTGCTACTGCCTGTACTAACCACCTCCTGTATTAACAATTGAACAAGATCGACATGACACTTAACTTATGTTGAATTTTCATTAGTTTTGCTAACATTAGATTTACCATAGCAATTTAGTCTTTTTTTTGCATGCCTGTTTAACCATAGGCGATGCTACACCATTGCCACCCAACCATCGACACCTACTCGTGCCTTCCCCTGAGCTAAGCATATACTGCAATATAAAGCAATAGTTTATCCTGGGAATCCCTTCTGCACAAGGGAAGAAAACCCAACAACTTTTCTTATAGAGAATATCCTTGCCAAGAACCAACTCTATCTACTAGAGAAAACCAACAAAGAAGAATACTTATCTCCACAAGAGATAACCCACCAATGTAGCAACATCAAACCCTAGCCAAGTGCTAGAGTATTTGGCCTCCACTAGAGCACCACCAAGACAAAAGATACACACTAGCCAAAGTGCGCCATTCTTCCTGCTCGTGCCTTCCTCCGCGCTGAGCATACACTGCAATATAAAGCAATAGTTTATCTTGGGAAATCCTTCTACACAAGGGAAGAAAACCCAACAACTTTTCTTATAGAGAATATCCTTGCCAAGAACCAACTCTATCTACTAGAGCAAACCAACAAAGAAGAATACTTATCTCCACAAGAGATAAGCCAACAATGCAACAACATCAAACCCTAGCCAGAGCGCTAGAGTATTTGGCCTCCACTAGAGCACCACTAAGACAAAAGATAAACACTAGCCAAAGTGCGCCATTCTTCCTTCCTCCTTTGCTGGACAGTTGCACCTGCAACTCTCCACTAGACTTGTGCTCTAGGTGAGTGAGAGAGTGTGACAAATGAGGAAGGCGCGCCACCTTTATTTATATTGGACTGGGTAGGTGTAATTTCCAGTAGGGTCGACCTGACTTCCTCGAAAATATATATTTCACTTTGTCTTTTCCTGTGGGGTTGACTTCCCTTTTGGAGCATTATATTTCTTCTTTATTATTTTCTGTGAGGCCAACTTCTCTTCTTGGATCTTCTTTGACTTCTTGGCATCTTCATCTATAAGAAAAGTTGTCCTATAGGTGGAATACCTCCCATTGCTACCAAAAACATCAACTTAGGTCCCTCCCTCACTACCACGTTTACAGACTGCGGCCAAGCACCCAATCCGGGGGAGCACTTAGCTTCTTTTGGTGCAATTATGAAATGTAAATATTCTAGAGCCCGTAAATTTTAATAGGATCAGTATATGCTCATGATTGTTGTTAAATATTTCAATCTTTCCTGATGATGAACCCAAGTGTGGTTAGAGCCATTGAATATGGAAAATTAAACGTAGTTAATCCTGAAGCATTATTCTTAAACTATTCATACCGCGGAAGCTAGAAATCTCATATTTTGATATTCTCATATGCACATGAGAATTTGATTTATGAAGTTTGAGGGATTCTATAGTGGATACAGTACCATAATTCCTCCAAGGATGGTTCATGTCTAGAGCTGAAAGACGTTTCAATAGCTGTGTTGTTTTACATGTGTTACATACACTTCCCCCAAAATAAATTCTAACCCCCAAATTTTGTCTCTCTGACCTTGTGCGTATATGCTATCTCATCTTGGTATGCATTTGGTGGACATGCTTTTTGTTGATGATTGTAGCGCCGTGTGACATTCTCCAGGTCGTTCTCCTCTGGGCTGAGTTGAGTCGATCTGTGAGAGGGCCCATGTGATGGGTGTATCGTTCTCCTCTGGACTGAGTTGAGACGATGTGTGCCCATGTGTTGGGTGTGCCTCAGACTCTGGACTGAGTTGTTATGAGGTGTGGTCTCTTGTCTACTCCTTTGGACTGAGTTGAGATGACTTGAGATGTTCTCCTGCCTTGTACTCCTCTGGACTGAGTTGAGTCGGCTTGAGATGGTCTCCTGCCTTGTACTCTTATGGACTTAGTTGAGTTGGCTTGAGATGGTTCTCCAGATGGTACTCTTGTGGACTCAGTTGAGTTGATCTGTTGAGAGGGACGTCCTTGTGGTTGAGCATAGGTGGATGTGCCCTTAGTGGCTGAGCACTAGTGGATGTGTGAGATCCTTGCTATATTTTCTAAGAGTAAGATTTACTTGTAACCCTAATTTGTGATGTAAAGGGTACTAGTCGGCCCCACCATGTGAAAGATAATTAATATTGTGTAATTATTAATTATATTATTAAGTTGTACAGGTCGGCCCTATTGTGCCAATAGACACATCATTTGATGTGATAAGTTTTGTATAAATAAGTGTGGATCCCCATTGTGGATCACACTCACTTGTCATCTCATAATTTCAGAAGTTGTGGTCTGAAATTATGAAGACTGCAATTCACACTTCTTTAGGAGCTAGCTTTCTCAGTCATAGCAGCACGATTTTGTGTGCTAGGTTTGGTGGTGGATGGTGGATCTTCTCTTGGCAGTATAGCAAAGGATTGCTGGGTTTTCCTTGGTTGAGAAGGGTTTTCCCAGGATACTTCTTGTGTTCTTGTGCATGGTTATTCTTCTTCTGATCTTGGTTTACTGTAGCTATTATTATGTTGCTGCAGTGGTTATGGCTGTAGCTTATGCTAAATAGAAATAAAATAAAAAATGCATGAGCTAAAGCATTAAAATTCAACACTTTTCAAATTTCAATTGTCTTTTGTTGTAGATTTGTTTTATTGTAGTTAGCACTCTATCGGACTTCCATCTAAATGAGCTGAAAATCTGGTGTTTTATATTATTTATTTTATTTTGGGAAATGTTATCGCACGGTTTGTAGGAAAGGTCCAAAGGGCTTGAGTCAGGGCTTGAAACCGGCGTAACAGGAGCTTCCCCACCCACTGTCACCTCGATGGGGAGCTCTTTCTATTTAGGAGGGCAAGTCCAAGGGAGACGTCCCTAAGGCAATCTGGATTAAGGAAGGCTAAGGAGTAAAGGCCAAGTCAAGGAAAACCCTTTCCACAGATTGCTGCCCAAGAGAGGATAGTCAAGGAGATAAAACCACTGATGATTGCACCTGTTTGCGAGACAAAACAAAGACAACTAGGACGTGCTTGCAGTGGGTTAGTACTTCATAAGCATTTAAGACTATCTTTTAATGAATATATGAGCAATGGATTAATGCTATTATTGACGAAGTCAATGATGGCTAAACAAAGCAAAGACTTATAACACTTCTCCAATAAAGCATAAAGGGAAATCAACATTTAATGTTCACAATTAAGCTTTGTATCATATCAATAATGCATTAATTATGTCAAATCAGCTCACATATATCAAGTTGCTGCGTCATATATATTATTGCTACAATGAAGATGACGTCAAGCTTTATCAATGAGTCAAATTTGATGGAAGAGAGCACAACGTTTTACTAAATAACCTCACAAATGCAACTAATAGCTCAATACCAATCAAAGAAGAATGATAAAGTCAAAATGTTAAGGTCTAAGCAATAGATTTAACAAGTATGACGTCTAGCACAAAATTAGGTCAAGATTTATGACAATGAGTGAAACGTTTTATCAAATCAGCCAACACAAGCACATAACAACTCAATGTCAATCAATAAGGCTGCCAAAT
>ML785393.1:18606-34470 GCA_009831015.1 Picea engelmannii
AATGCATTGCATGGTGTGTGTAAGAAGCATTGTATTTGTCTTATGCTTGGGAAGGTTGGGAGACCTAGAATTAGCAGGAGGGGTCTCCATTCACTTCAACAACATTACTAATTACTCCATTTTGTTCCTCCTTGCATTATGTATGGATCCTATGTGTAGCCAAGCCTTCGATTTCAAGAATTGGATACTCATTGGTCTCTTGTTGTAGAGAACAATACTAATTTTATTAACATCTCGCATTCCAATAAGTTGGCTATGGTTGAATATTGAGAAAATCTATGGTTCCAATGTGTAGCCAAGCCTATGGTTTCAAGAATTGGGAACTCATTGGTCTCTTGTTGAAGAGAACAATAAATCTCATTTTTTTTTGAAAAGAAAACAACATTGCATCTTCGCTCCTTTAGATGAAGGATCAATCAAGATAGATTGTGCATAAAATAATAATGCACCACACAGAAAATTGGACATCGCAAAAACCTCAATCTATTCAAAGTAATTATAGAGATATAAGACTTATTATGTAATAAAGTCTCTTTATGACTTTAGAATATGTTAATGTTTATTTTTTGTGTAAAAAAATCTATCCCACATTCATAAGTGGAAATGATTTGCTTAATGAACAATGATATATAAGAAGGTAAACTCTGTAATAAGTGCACCAATTATTCATTGATAATATCATATGGTGTTATTGTGAGTATCTTTCTTTGAGAATAGTTATGTGACTCAACCCTATATATGGTTTCCTCATTTTAATGATCTAGCTCATTTTGTAATATGGTATCAGAGCGAGGTTGTTGTATCAAGAGCCTTGGGCCTTTTAAAGACAAGGTTTCTACTCTTGTGACTTCAATAGTCCGAGAGCCATTAAGTGCCACAATTCGAGGGTGTTTAGTAGTGAGTTCACTCACATCCGAGTTTTTTTAGCCGCGATTTAATGTAGGATGCTTCTTCAGTTTCTCAATAGAGGAAACAAGGGTTTTATTGTAGTTCTATGATCAATATCTCTCATATTTGCAATATCTACTATAAATGTGTTGAACTTGCACATAATAGATCTAGCTAGCAAATGACATACACAATTTGCAGAGAAAATATGAGAAAAGAGAAGCAGAAGAGAGAGAATGGAAGAATTCTCATTAACCAAATGAATGGATGATAATTTACACATGATATAACTTAACTAATGCGCACTGGAGGAGAAGCCAATGCACCATAGTGGTGGTCTAGAGTGATTTGGACACACACCAATAGTTACGGGAGTAAACTGCCACCTAGTCTAGTCTCTCAGGCAGTTACAGGAGTGAACGACCACCTAGTTTGAGTTAACTAGTCTCTCAGTCTTCAGTTAACTGACTGAAACAAAGTGAAGTGTGGAGGAGATCATGGAATCATGAGTAATGCGTTAGTCTCGTGATGATCCTAAGGACAATGCGCCTTAGCTGGTGATGATCCCAATGCTGCATGGTGATAATCCAAATGTGGCATCTAGACTCCACTCAATCGATCAAATTGAAGTGTGAATTGAAGAGAATATTCTCCCTAAACTATATGAGACTGAATAATGACTAATAAACAGAGGGAAAACCTTAGGAAAAAGAAATCCTAGGTGTGTCAAGTATCTCCAACCACCCCCCTGAACATCACTATGGTGAAAATAAAGAATGGGTCCCGACAACGAGGCCATGTTAGGTACCCAAATAAAAAAGATACACTGAATAAAACGAGGAAGAGGGAAAACCTCATGGGAACCCCGCCCTCAAAGTACAATGTATGTAAAAAGAAGAATTGACACTTGCTAGGCAACTGTGTCCTTCACTCTAAGACGACTGCGCAGATAATGAAACTTCTGCTCAGTGAATATCTCGGTGAAGATGTTTGCAATATATTCTGCTGAAGGACAAAACTGCAGGTCGATGATCCCCTTGTGTACTAAGTCCAGACTGTAGTGCTTGTGGATCTTGATGTGCTTCGTCTGCTACCTCTAAATTGGATCTCTGCAGAACTTCAGAGTGCTTTGGTTGTCACACTAGATGACGATCAACCGATGAAATTGAATGCCCAACTTAGTGAGAAAATGTTGTAGCCACATAGCTTGAATAGTTATGTTAACCACCCCTCTGTACTCTGCCTCTGCTGAAGATAGAGCAATAGCAGCTTGCTTCTTGCTCGACCAACAGATAGGCTCAGAACCAAAACTGAGTGAGTAACTAGATGTGGACTTGCGATGAATGCTATTGCCAACCTAGTCAGAATCAGTGAACTCGATGAGGTCCAATGTAGAGTTTGTTGCCTAGTGAATTCCAAAGGTGATGGTGCCCTATACGTATCAAAGGATACACTTTGTAGCCTTCTAATGTAGCTCATGCGAATCCTGCATGAATTTGGAGTCTGCTCCAACTACATAGGAGAGGTCTGGTCTGGAGTGTGTGAGATACAACAAGCTCCCCACTAGCTGTCTAAACAGTGTGCTGTCAACCAGTGGAGTGTCCTCGCCATCCTCAAGTCCGACTCTTGATAGGAAAGGAGTTGGGGCAGACTTGCAGTCCGTCATGTGAAATCTCTGAAGGAGATCTCATGCATTCTTGGCCCAAGACAGTTTGATGCCCGATGCATCCTGACTGATCTCAAGTCCAAGGGAGAAATGTAGTGGACCCATGTTCGTCATCAAGAACCTGTCATGCATAATCCTCTTGACTACAACAATTGCTGAAGTCGAGCAATCGATGATCAACCAATCGATGATCAACCAATCATCAACATACATAACTAGAAGTAGAAGTGAATCAATTGTACTGAGCATGTAAACATTCGGGTCTGACTTACAATGTACAAAGTTTTGTGACAACAGGTAGGAGTCCATCTTGGCATACCATGCCCTCGGGTCCTACTTGAGGCCATAAATAGACTTTTTCAGTCGATAGACCAAAGATGAATCTTGCATAAATCCCCGGGGCTGCTCCATATAGATCTCCTCAGAGAGATCGTTGTGAAGAAATGCATTCTTCATGTCCATCTGATGGACTTACCATCCCTTCACTCTGTTATCACCCTATAAGTTATAGGATCAACTGGTGACTGGGATATTATCTGTCTCTAGTGTTTTTTGTTGACAAATGATTTTTCATTCTGCAAAGAAAAAGAAAAGAAAAAAGAAAGAAAAGAAAAGAAAAAGAAAAGAAAGAAAAAAAAGGGGGCCTAAAAGAATTTCAATAAAAGCCCCATGCAATAATAGTGTCTTGGTCCATACCTTTCAAGCATGGCCAAGTTCTTTTTGAATTGATGTTGATAGGGTGGTGAATGAGTTTGGCTAAACAATTTAATCTTAGCCAAAGTGTCTAGGTTAGATTAGTGAATAAATCTGGCCAGACTGTCTAATCTTGGTTAGATAGCCCCAGGGTAGAGTAAATTCTTAACCCAACAGTCTAATCTGGGTTAATTGTCATAGGAAGCTAGGTTAGAATATAGGCTAGTTGCTTTGTTGCTTCATTTCAATGAAACCAGCTTGATGTAAATGTTGCACCATGTTTCAGATACTTAAAATATCGTTTGGGCAAGCCCCATGGTGATGTCTACTTGAAAAACCTTGGGAAAAACCCATAAAATGCATTTATCCTAAGTTTTTCCCCGGCGCATGTGTTTTCCGCTCCCCACTTATGCTCCTTGCACATATCAATGGTCCTGATCGTGGCGCCTAGATCTACGGTGGACAGATCTTTCCGGACCCCCCCGACCGTTCTACCTTTAACGGAGGGGGGGGGGGGGTCCGGAATCGCTGATAAGACCCGCACGCATCCGGACGGCTCAGGATCAAGCACGCAAATCTACGATCATTGTTGGATTTCGGACCCCCCCGTTCATTCTGCCTTTAATGGAGCGGGGGGGGTGGGGGGGTCCGGAATGTGTCATAAACAGAGCTCATAGATCTGCGGCTCAGAAACAGGCGCGCAGATCAACGACCCAAGATGTATTTCGGACCCCCCCGACTGATATGCATTTAACTGAAGGGGGGGGTCCATAATGGTTTTTCCTCTAGCGGGTCCCTTTTTTATACGTGGCAGCGATCTAATGGCCCCGAGTCCCGTCATCCCCTGCTATCTGACTTACCATCGTCATCTCTGGACGTCACCATCCACCTTTCCCGAAATGGTCACGTCCCATAACTGCTGTCAGTCCTTCCCCCCCATTCGCTCGTGGCAAGCCCCCTCACTATGACCTTTACCCCCAATCGATAGCCGCCACGTCACCCATCCGTATCCCTCAGGCACCGTCACTTGCCATCTCACACTCAAAGTGATCCGTTGGCCATTTATTACTGGATAACCTATCTGTTATCCAGCTGACCTGTCTCTCGCGCCCAATGGACACCTGTTTACTCAAAACTACCCCTCATTATCCTTTTTCTCACCATTTACCACTTATCGCACCAGAGAGTTTTTACACTGTTTACTCCTCCGTTACAGTCAGTTGCCCTCATCCACAGTCAGTCGCCCCCACTAACGTTGTTTGTCTTGCAGGTACTGTTGCAGAAATGACGCCAAAGTCCAAACAAGCAGAAGGGGAGGAGAATCCGTTTCTCCCGCCTCCTGTCGACCTTGAGAGGATCCCACTGGTCGACAAAGACCGATTAATCGCAGATATAAAGTGCAATTTTGATTTCGCAGATCTTCAGTCGTGGCTCAAGGAGGTCTTCCTGGACCAGAGTGATGAAATCAGACTCTGGGAGTCCAATTTACCCCTTTACCTCTTTCCTCAAATTCACCATTTTTTGGAGTTCGCACTCTAGTGCCAAGCCCACTACATTCCCGAGCAAAGAGCCGTCGTCTCCTCGTTCGGAGAGATTCTTTTCCTCATCACGCCCGAATCCATAGACCAGATGATGCAAATCCCCCGAGCAGACTCTGCGTCACCCTTCAACCTGGAAATTCTTACAGAATTATACTAGAAAATGACATTCCCCCAAAGAGCTCAAATATTCGAGCTTTTCCTTCCCCCATCCGCCCAATTTCCCTCAACAAATCCTCCTTATCCTTCTTCCATGTTCTCGACTAAAGGAAACCAGATCATCTCATCCCTTTGTGCCTTGTTAGGATACTATTCAGATCAGTGGGTAGATGAACCCATTCTGGGTTTTCTATCCATCTTCTCTACCGATGAAAAGACCACCACCCAGTTTGATTTAAGCACATTTCTGGCGGACAATATTCACGAACAGTTCGTAAATTTTGCCACGGAAGGCATGTTCCGATACTTGTCCATACTGGCGTACATGTTTGTCTTCTTCCAAGCATACCAATTTGGCTTCTCCATGTAGAAGATGGATGGAGATGGTAGACCTTAGGCAGTGACAGCATGGACCTCCTTGCTCAAGCACAACTCCACTGATTTCAGTTTCAAGGAGTTCATCGATCAGTTCTACCACCCTGTGGTAAGTATGCTAAGCGGCAGGCCTGAGCCTCGGATAAACGATGAAGTTCAGAGAATCCTGCGCCTCTTGGATAACACAAAGACGGGTGATTGGTATTTATACCAGGATTACATTGAGATCAGAGTATACGGGTGCGAGTTGGCACCGTATAAGCTGCCCAAGTATCTGCCTGTCAGGATTTTTACTTTGGAATATATAAGGCAGATAATAAATTTCGATGATATCCACTTTGTGTCACTGAAGAAAAAGCAACAGCTTAGAATCAAGGGGCAGATTGGCTCCTTCATCTACAACAACCGTGGTGTTGGGGAAGAAGCGGACATGATGCTGAGGGAAATGAAGTTCTCCATGAGCTTCCCATGGCATTATGATCCATGTGGGATCATCTCAGAGATGAGGGTGAAGAACAAAAACATCCCATATGTTCATGAGTCCAGGCCTGAAGTTGAGAAATTCGCTAATCAGACAGCCTGGGAGCCTAACACATTGACCGAAGTAGAACAACAGGATCCCCCGACGACTGTGTCATAAGCGACCACGCCAAAGGTCCCAAAAAAGAAAAGGCCGAGGCAAGATTTATCTCCGCTTGTCACTGAGGTATCATCTGAAGAATTCCAACTGCATACCAAGAGGCCTAAGACTTCTGCAGTTCCTGGCCCGACCGGGGAAAAAGAAGTCCCGTCTACCACAGTGACCAAAGTTGGTATTCCACCCTTCGGTTAGAGCCTCCATAAGGGCATAACCTCAGCATTGCCGATAAAGTCTACAGATTCTCCATTGACCACCCAGCCAGGCAAGGTGGGACCGAAGCTGAGTATCTTCGAGAAATATGAGCTGATCAAGAAAAGGAACCAGACCCTGACTAGCAGTACTTGTGCCCAGTTCTGGAAGCAGACGTCGATTGTGCAACATAGGTTGCTATCTGCATTCGACACAGAGAAGGGCATAATGCATATGGCATTCCTCCAGGCACAGGTACCAGATCCCAAGGTGATCACTGACTATAAAAGGGCCACCTTTGAATTCCAGACGAAGGACGTGCATCTGGTCGATCAGATGGATCTGCACAAGCAGACAGGGGAAATGGTCTTTTACACGCTGGCGCATGCTTCCACTACTGCGTCCAAACTGCAAGTGTCCCTGAACAATGTTCAAACACAACTCAAGTTGGAGAAGATATCGTCCTTTGCAAAGGACAATAGGATCAAGACTTTGGAGGAACTGGTCCTCAAGATCGGTTACGATCCTTCAAACGTGAAAGCAGTTGAGGAAATGATAAAGAAGAAGAATGCTGACATAGCCTCCTTGAGGAAACAACTGAAGCTCCCGCTCACAGAGGATTCGCAAGCAAGGGAGATAACAGAGAAAGGAGGAGAGAAAGATGAAATGCTCAAGCTGTTCATGGAGCAGAATGCACAACTTAAAGAAATGGAAGATGAGATGGAAGAACTATTAAAAGAGAAAGAACAACTGAAGCCAATGGAAGTCATTCCATTGAGTGCTATTCCAATTTCAGGAGTGAGCGCAACATCGGTGACAGAAGTCCCATCCGCGACTCCATTGACATCCCAGGAGAAGACAACTGATCTGGCTAAGTCCATGGAAAAGATGAACCTGCAGGAAACAGAGATCAACAGACTCAAAAAGGAGATTGAGAACCTTCAGGAACTCAAATCTTCCTTTCAGACCAGCCTCTCCAAGGAAAAGCAGGTGACAGAGCAGCTCAAACAGAAGCTACAACAGCTCCGGAAGCAAACAGTGGCAGGAAAGACTTTGGCCGAGGTTAAAGAAAGTGTATGGACAGACATCACCAAGTCCACGAATGAGATATGGCCCATGATACAAATAATGTTTGAGCAGAATGAATTGGTGCAGAGAAGAAAGCAGGCCATTGAGAAGATCAGACCAGAATTGGGAGAGATGCCAACACAGGCAAACGAGATCATCAAGTTCCTCAATTCTAAGACCAGGGAAGAATTGGAAGAGCTGAAAATCGAAGACAGAACAGAGACCATCCTTGAGGTCAAAAGAGTTTTGACCAAGAGAGGATTAATGCTTCAGCTGGAAGAAAAGGTTCAAGCCATGGACCAAGGGGTACAAAGATTCTTTAGTAAGATTGAGGCTCTCCAGAAGAAAGGTCTTCCTGGTCTGAAGGTAATCAATGATAAATTGATGACACTCCCAGACTACAAGAAGAGATTGGCCGATGTTGCTAAGGACAGTTCAAAGTTTGCAAGCATTCAAGGGAGCATCACTGGCAAGACGTTTCTAGATGCTCTTCAGTGGGACATCAATATCCAACATGAGATTCGATACATCTTCCTCACCAAGCCTACCTTCGCCAAGTACACAGAAATGGACGAAGTGTATCGAAGGCTACTCAAAGTCAACGTGCCCAGTCATCTTCGATGGGAGGAACTCTGTGATCTGATCGAGTAGAAGATGAGCTGTCCCAGTCCAGTCATTTGCCCAGTCAGATGAGGTCGTGTAGAGGCTTCATCAACGACCCACCCAGAAATCAGCATGCAGTTACACCACGTCATCAAGCAGTTCCTAGATTTAGGAAATTTGTTAAGTTAGTTAGGCTAAAAATAGATTTAGCACGTCCTGGTCATTAATGACAGGATTGTTTGTAATTTGAGTTATAAATACTTCATCTTTCGAGGTATTGAGGGTTGTTGATCTTCACACCCTGACGCTATCAGACTGTAATATTTTTGAAGAGATCTTCCATTAATAAAATGAGGCACTTTTACAGGATTCTTGCGTGTATTCGCTGGTGATGTTTTTCTCTCTAAGTTGAATGTTATTCTCGCTTTGTTATCATACTGTTTTCTAAATCTAATCTTTAAGAGTAACGAATGTTGCAGGATTTATTTCGTATACCCTGTTTCTGACTCGAAAGATTTTAGTGTTTTATCTTCTGGTGTTTTCAATAAAGAAATTCTTAACTGCTTCTTTGTTGAAATTATCATTCTCATCTTTTCTGCTATTCATCATTTATGCTATTAAAGAATCTAGTGATTATATTATCTCTCCCTGTGAAAGTTTTCCCTTTGTGTTTCTGGTTTGGATTTCATATTTGATTAAAATACAGACCCCATAGCCCAATGGATATGTAGACTGTCTCAACCAATTCGAAAAATACTTTGACAACAAAACCGACCTATTTCTTTACCTAGCCTAATATTTAAAATTGGAAACATAGCTAAATTATATAGAGAAATCCCTCTCTGAAGTTGGAAGGGCTAGATCCCAGCTTCGAAAGCGATTGGATAAAGTTACCTTTTGTAGATTTCTTCTGTTGTCAACCTCTAGGAAATTTACAAAGTGCTAACACACTGCCGTAATGGCAAGTGCCAAACGTATGGAATCCATCTTCGCTATTGGAGCGAACGTCTCACCGTAGTGAATGCCATGGACATGGTGAAAGCCTTTGACAACTAGCCTCGCTTTGTATCTGCTTACCTGTACATCCGTTGCACTCTTGGTCCTGTAGACCCCTCTGCACCTGACAAGTTTCCTTCCTGAAGGAAGGGGAACCAGATCTCAAGTCCGGTTCTCGAGAAGGGAGTTGTACTCTTCTTGCATGGCAGATTCCCAAAAGGGATTTCTAGCAGCCTCGCCATAAGATTGTGGATCTGAAGACTGAACCAAGAAAAAATGCATGGGTGGCATCGATTCAGTGGCAGTGAGTGCAAGAGGAGGCTCCTCTAAATCAGATCGAGTCTTCCTAGTATCAGCTGGATCCCCAACAAGATCTCCTGCATTCTGAAGAGTAGTCTTGGCCCACTTGGGCCTCTGCTCTGTCTCTGCATCTGCATCTCTGCATGCGTTGACTTTGCATCTAACCGTACCGACTCTGTGTCTAGATCATCTGAAGCCTCTAAATCAGAATTCTCATTTGAAGAAAAGTCGGCATGTGCATGCTCATCATCTCTGACAGGTGGAAGAACAAAAGTGTCTGCATGCAACTGATGAGGTACATGCGAGATAGGTAGGAGTCCATCTTGGCATACCATGCCCTTGGGTCTTGCTTGAGGCCATAAATAGACTTTTTCAGTCGACATACCAAAGATGAATCTTGCATAAATCCTCGGGGCTGCTCCATATAGATCTCCTCAGAGAGATCGTCGTGAAGAAATGCACTCTTCACGTCCATCTGATGGACTTCCCATCCCTTCGCTGTTGCAATGGCAAGTGCCAAACGTATGGAATCCATCTTCGCTACTGGAGAGAACGTCTCATCGTAGTCAATGCCATGGACATGTTGAAAGCCTTTGACAACTAGCCTGGCTTTGTATCTGCTTACCTGTACATCCGCTGCACTCTTGGTCCTGTAGACCCATCTGCACCTGACAAGTTTCCTTCCTGAAGGAAGGGGAACCAGATCCCAAGTCCGGTTCTCGAGGAGGGAGTTGTACTCTTCCTCCATGGCAGATTCCCAAAAGGGATTTCTAGTAGCCTCTCCACAAGACTGTGGATTTGAAGACTGAACCAAGAAAAGATGCCTGGGTGGCATCGATTCAGTGGCAATGAGTGCAAGAGGGAGGCTCCTCTAAATCAGATAGAGTCTTTCTAGTATCAACTGGATCCCCAACAAGATCTCCTGCATTCTGAAGAGTAGTCTTGGCCCACTTGGGCCTCTGCTTTGGCTCTGCATTTGCATCTCTGCATGCGTTGACTCTGCATCTAACCGTACCAACTCTGTGTCTAGATCATTTGAAGCCTCTAAATCAGAATTCTCATCTGAAGAAGAGTCGACATGTGCATGCTCATCATCTCTGACAGGTGGAAGAACAAAAGTGTTTGCATGCGACTGATGAGGTACATGCGAGACACTTTTCTCGAATTGGACACTACACTCAATGATGAGCCATTCTGAGGAAATATCAATGAGTCTGTATCCCTTCACACCATCGAGCTATCTAACAAAGATACACTCTGTGCTCTTTGGATCAAGTGCCTTCCTCTTCTCAGAGGGAATCCTGGCCTATGCACGTGAACCAACAATATGGAAGTGGGTCACTTCTGGTTTGGGGCCGCTCCAAGTCTCATAAGGGGTCTTATCCTTGACAGATCTATGGGGAGATCTGTTTTGGATGTAGGTTGCACAATTAAGTGCTTCAACCCACAATCTCTGTGGAAATGACTTTGCATGTAGCATGCAAGATGGCATCTCTTTTAGAGATCTATTTTTCTGCTCATTAATTCCGTTTTGCTGTGGAGTATAGGGAACCATGTGCTGCAACTGAATCTTGACCTCATGACAGATTCTGTATCTCATGGTTGACATACTCTCCCCCGTTATTTGTTCGGAGGACTTTGATTTTCTTTTCTGACTGTGTCTCAACAAGGGCTTTGAAATCTTTGAGGTGTTGAAAGGCCTATGATTTTTGCCTGAGAAAGAAAATCCATGTGAAGCGTGATAAATCATCAACAAAAATGAGCATGTACCTTGATTTATTGATTGATGGATGCGGAAAAGGGCCTATGAGGTCTCTATGGATCAGATCTAAAGGAAATGAAGCCTTCTAAGTTTTTCCTTTGTTGAATTTCTCTTGAGGGTGTTTTCCAAGAACACATCCCTCACAATTTCCTTTGGAGAAGTGGATGTCAGGTAGATCATCAACCATTCCCTGCTTGCTAAGTTGTTGCATGTATATGAAATTTAAATGCCCGAACCTTTTGTGCCATATCCTACTGCTTTCATCAACATGGGTAAGCAATAATGCATAATCTGGTTCAATAAATTCAGAAATTGTGCATAGTCTAGATTAATGATTTACCTTTCCGATAACAACTCTGGAATTGCTTTGCATGTCATAGATATCCACTGCATCAGGTGTGAATATGACTCTTTTTGGTGACAAAGTTTGTCATTTGATACATGGAGAGAAGATTGACGGAAAGTTTGGGAACATGTAGCACATTCTGGAGAGGATGACCTTTGCACGCATCCAATGAAGAATATACTTCTTTTGTGGTAGCCTTGTGGTGTGATGCACCTGAATCAACGATCCAAACATCGAGAGAGTAATTGATGGCAATCAAAGCATGGTTAGAATTGCCTTTTCTGGGATTTTGATCTTCTGGCTTCTTTTCTTGGCACCCTCGAGGATGTGATTACCAAGGTTTTCTTGTTGAAGTATTTGGGCCATTAGATCTATCTGTTTGTGCATACATGCAGATTTTGGATGGAATCCTTTATGGCAGTAAGTGCATTTCTCCCCTTTTCTTCCCTTTCCACCTTTGGATCCAGAGGCATCGTTGAAGGGTTTTGAGTACCCTTCCTTCTTTGGATTTGCATGTGCTTTCCTTTTGTCTTTGTCTTTAGATTTCTGATATTGGTGACCGCTACCATCTTGCACAGTAAGTGCATTTGCCTTTGGGCCTTTGATTTTGCCCATATTGATGAGCTTGTTCTGCTCTCGTGTCAGAGACTCGATAAAGGCCTTAAGAGAGGGCATCGTCCAGGTGGGTCCAGAGGCGAGCCTAACTGAATGAAATGTAGATACAAACACTGAGTATTTCTGACCAAGTTTGGAGAGAATGGTAAGAACCATTTGTTTCTTCTCAGATTTATCAACCCCTCAAGCCTTGTGTTGCGACAACAAATCCTTATATTTGGTAAAGAAATCTTGGAGATTGTCGAAGGTTTTTGGATCCAAAGTGAGCAATTCCACCTTGAGCATGTGTCCCCTCATCTCGTCCTGTTTGCCAAAAAGCCCTTTCATGGTGGTCTAGGCTTCATTGGGAGTTTTACATGAGAATATGTGAAAGAGGAGTTAAGGAGAAATGAGACTGCAAATAGTTCCAAATGCTTCATCCATTCGATTTAGATACTTGGATTTTTCTATGGCTGATGTTGGTTCAGTTTCTATGTTCATGGTTAATCTATATAATCCTCTGCCTCGAAGATGCATTATCATCTTCTCCTTCAATGAAAGAAATTGTACGGTGTAAGAATGAATTCTTTTTGAAATTCCATTTTTTCGCTATCTTCAATCTTTGGTATCTGCAAAAATAATTTGGTGTGTGTTTTCCATAGCAGTTTGTCGGCTTTGATACCATGTAAATGTGTTGAACCTACACATAATAGATCTAGCTAGCAAATGACATACACAATTTGCATAGAAAATATGACAAAAGAGAAACATGAGAGAAAGAATGGAATTTACACAGTGGAGGAGAAGCCAATGCTCCATACTGGTGGTCTAGAGTGATCTGGACACACACCAACAGTTACGAGAGTAAACTGCCACCTAGTCTAGTCTCTCACTCAGTTACGATACCACCTACTCTGAGTTAACTAGTCTCAGTCTTCGGTTAACTGACTGAAACATAGTGAATTGAGGAGAAGATCAGGGAATCATGAGTAATGCACTAGTGTGGTGATGATACCAAGGACAATGCGCATTTGTGGGTGATGATCCCAATGCTGTATGGTGATAATCCCAATGTGGCATCTAGACTCCACTCAATTGATCAAACTGAAGAGAATATTCTCCCTAAACTATATGTGACTAAATAATGACTAATAAACATAGGGAAACCTTAGGAAAACGAAATTCTAGGTGTGTGTGAAGTATCTCCAACACCCCCCTTGAACATCACTATGGTGAAAATAAAGAATGGGTCCCGACAACGAGGCCATGTTAGGTACCCAAATATAAAATATACACTGAAATAAACAAGGAAATAGGGAAAACCTCATGGGAAACTCCCCCCTCAAAGTACAATGTATGTAAAAAGAAGAGCTGACAGTTGCTAGATAACTGTGTCCTTCACTCTAAGACGATTGCGCAGAGAATGGAACTTCTGTTCAGTGAAGGTCTTGGTGAAGATGTCTGCAGTCTGTTTTGTTGAAGGACAAAACTGCAGGTCGATGATCCCCTCGTGTACTAAGTCCTGAATGTAGTGCATGTGGATCTCAATGTGCTTTGTTCGTTGCCTTTGAACTAGATCTTTGTAGAACTTCAGAGTGCTCTAGTTGTCACACCAGATGACGATCGACCGATGAAACTAAATGCCCAACTTAGTGAGAAAATGTTGTAGCCACGTAGCCTGAATGGTTATGTTAGCTACCCCTTCGTACTCTTTCTCGGCTGAAGATAGAACAATAACAACCTGCTTCTTGCTCGACCAACAGATAGGCCCGGAACCAAGACTGACTGAGTAACCAGTTGTGGACTTGTGATCAATGTTATCGCCAACACAATCAGAATCAGTGAACCTGATGAGGTCCAATGTAGAGTTTGCTGCATAGTGAATCTCAAAGGTGATGGTGCCCTGTACGTATCGAAGGATACACTTTGCAACCTTCTAATGTAGCTCATGCACCTGCTGCATGAACCTCTAGACTACTCCAAATGCATAGGAGAGGTCTGGTCTGAAGTGTGTGAGATACAACAAGCTCCCCACTAGCTGTCTGTACAATGTGCTGTCAACCAATGGAGTGTACTCGCCATCCTCAAGTCCGACTCTTGATAGGAAATGAGTCGGGGCAGACTTGCAGTCTGTCATGTGAAATCTCTCAAGGAGATCTCATGCATACTTGGCCTAAGACAGTTTGATGCCTGATACATCCTGATTGATCTCAAGTCTAAGGAAGAAATTTAGCGGACCCATGTCTGTCATCAAGAATTTGTCATGCAAAATCCTCTTCACTACAACAATCGCTAAAGTCGAGCAACCTGTGATCAACAAATCATCAACATACAAAACTAGGGGTAGAAGTGAATTAGTTGTCTTGAGCATGTAAACATTCGGGTCTCACTTACAACATACAAAGTTTTGTGACAGAAGGTAGGAGTCCATCTTGGCATACCATGCTCTCGGGGTTTGCTTGAGGCCATAAAGAGACTTTTTCAGTTGACAGACCAAAGATGAATCTTGCATAAATCCCTGGGGTTGCTCGATATAGATCTCCTCAGAGAGATCGTCGTGAAAAATTGCATTCTTCACGTCGATTTGATGGATTCCTCATCCCTTGGCTGCCGCAATGGCAAGTGCCAAACGTATGGAATCCATCTTTGCTACTGGAGCGAAGGTCTCATCATAGTCAATGCCATGCACTTGCTGAAAGCCTTTGGCAACTAACCTGACTTTGTATCTGCTAACTTGTCCATCCGCTGTGCGCTTGGTCCTGTAGACCCATTTGCACTTGACAAGTTTCCTTCCTGAAGGAAGGGGAACCAGATCGAAAGTCTGGTTCTCGAGGAGGGAGTTGTACTCCTCATGCATGCCATATTCCCAAAAGGGATTTCCAACAGCCTCGCCATATGATTGTGGATCTGAAGACTGAACCAAGAAAAGATGCCTGGGTGGCATCGGTTCAGTGGCAGTGAGTGCAAGAGGAGGCTCCTCGAAATTAGATCCAGTCCTCCTAGTATCAGCTAGATCCCCAACAAGATCTCCTGCATCAAGAATAGTAGTCTTGGCCCACTTGGGCCTCTGCTCTGACTCTGCATCTGCATCTGCATGGGCTAAATCTGCTTATGTCTGTATTGACTTTGTGTCTGGATCATCTGAATCCTCTGAATCAGAACTCTCATCTGAAGAAGAGTCAGCATGTGCATGCTCATCATTTCTAACAGGTGGAAGAACAAAAGTGTCTGCATATGGCTGCTGAGGTACATGCGAGACACTTTCCTCGAATTGGACACTACGCTCAATGATGAGCTAGTCCGAGGAAAGATCAATGACTCTGTATCCCTTCACACCGTCAGGGTATCCAACAAAGATATACTATGTGCTTTGTGGATCAAGTGCCTTCCTCTTCTTCGAGGGAATCCTGGCCCATGCACGTGAATCAAAAATACAGAAGTGGGTAACTTTCGGTTTGAGGCCGCTCCAAGTCTCGTAAAGGGTCTTATCCTTGACAGATCTATGGGGAGATCTGTTTTGGATGTAGGTTGCACAATTAAGTGCTTCAACCCATAATCTCCGTGGAAGTGACTTTGCATGTAGCATGCAAGATGCCATCTCTTTTAGAGATCTATTTTTCCGCTCAACAACTCCGTTTTGCTGCGGAGTATAAGGAATCATGTGTTGCAACTGAATTCCGACCTCATGACAAATATTTTGTATCTGATGGTTGACATACTCTCCCCCATTATTTGTTTGGATGACTTTGATTTTCTTTCCTGACTTTGTCTCAACAAGGGCTTTGAAATCTTTGAGGTGTTGAAAGACCTCTGATTTTTGCCTGAGAAAGAAAATCCATGTGAAGCATGAGAAATCATCAACAAAAATGAGCACACACCTTGCTTTATTGATTGATGGATGTGAAAAAGGGTGTTCGACAACACAGGTATTCCAACAGAGGACGAACACCTTCAGTAACCACTCACATAACCAGATCAAAGATCAACACACCGATGTTTTCACGTGGTAAAACCCCTACGGGGAAACATCCACGGCCCCAGCCAACG
>ML785393.1:39681-64340 GCA_009831015.1 Picea engelmannii
GTCGGATTTCCTAACTACAAATGCATACTAATGCATACTAAAGAAACACACTTTTACCTAACGACATATTAGACCAAGTAGATCTTAACTAACTCCTAAGTGTCTAAATATCCTAACAAAGGGCCCACGAGGCCACTATGGATAGGATCTAAAGGGAAGGAAGCCTTCTGAGTTTTTCCTTTGTCGAATTTCTCTTAAGGGTGTTTTCCAAGAACCATCCCTCAAATTCCTTGGAGAAGTGGATGTCAGGTAGACCATCAACCATTCCCTGCTTGCTAAGTTGTTACATATATTTGAAATTTAAATGTCCGAACCTTTTGTGCCATATCCTACTACTTTCATTAGCATGGGTAAGCAGTGATGCAAAATTTGGTTCAATAAATTCAGAAAATGTGCAGAGTCTAGATTGATGATTTACCTCATCGGTAGCAACCCTGGAATTGGTTTGCATGTCATAGATATCCATTGCATTAGGTCTGAATATGACTCTTTCTGGTGCTAGAGTTTGTCAATCTGATACATAGAGAGAAGATTGACGTAAAGTTTGAGAACGTGTAGCAAATTCTCAAAGCCTTCGCGTGTGAGTGCAATTCTTCCTTTGTCGGTGACCTCGACTGGAGAGTTGTCCCCAATCAGAATATGAAGACCTTTGCATGCATCCAATGAAGAATAAACTTCTTTTGTGGTCGCCATGTGTTGTGATGCACCTGAATCTACAATCCAAGCAAGGGTAGAGGAGTTGTTGGCAATCAAAGCATGACTATAATTGCTTTTCTTGGGATTTTGATCTTTTGGCTTCTTCTTGGCACCCTCGGGGATGTGATTACCAAATTTATTTTACTGAAGTATTTGGGGCATTAGATCTATCTATTTCTGCATACATGCATATTCTGGATGGAATCCTTTATGGCAGTAAGTGCATTTCTCTCCTTTTCTTCCCTTTCCACCTTTGGATCCATAGGCATCGTTGAAGGGTTTTGAGTACCCATCCATCTTTGGATTTGCATATGGTTTCCGTTTGTCTTTGTCTTTAGATTTATGATATTGATGACTGCTACCATCTTGCACAGTAAGTGCATGCGCCTTTGGGCCTTTGATTTTTCCCATATTGATGAGCTTGTTCTGCTCTCGTGTGAGAGACTCGATAAAGGCCTCAAGAGAGGGCATTGTCCAGGGGGCTCCAGAGGCGAGCCTAACTGAATGAAATGTAGATACAAACACTAAGTATTTCCGACCAAGTTTGGAGAGAATGGTAAGAACCATTTGTTTCTCCTCAGATTTATCAATCTCGCAAGCCTTGAGTTGCGACAACAAATCCTTATATTTGGTAAAGAAATCTTGGAGATTGTCGAAGGTTTTTGGATCCAAAGTGAGCAATTCCACCTCGAGCATGTGTCCCCTCATCTCATCCTATTTGCCAAAAAGTGCTTCCATGGTGGTCCAGGCTTCATTGGGAGTTTTACAGGAGGATATGTGAAAGAGGAGTTCAGGAGAAATGAGACTGCAAATAGTTCCAAACGCTTCATCTATTCGATTTAGATATTTGTGTTTTTCTATGGCTAATGTTGGTTCAGCTTCTGTGTTCATGGTTAACCTGTATAATCCTCTGCCTCGAAGATGCATTATCATCTTCTCCTTCCATGCAAAGAAATTGTACAGTGTAAGAATGAATTCTTTTGAAATTTTCATTTTTCCGTTGTCTTCAATCTTCGGTACCTACAAAAATAATTTGGTGTCTTTTCCCTATACCATGTAAATGTGTTGAACCTGCACAGAATATATCTAGCTAGCAAATGACATACACAATTTGCAGAGAAAATATGAGAAAAGAGAAATATGAGAGAAAGAATGGAAGAATTCTCAGTAACCAAATGAATGAATGATAATTTACACATGATATACTTTGTATAATTCAACTAATGTGCACTGTAGGAAAAGTCAATGTTGTTGTAGGTGAATCCCCCTGCAGACAAGTGGATTCCCTCTTGGTCTCTAGACTCCTAAGGCCAAGACAAAAAAGTGCTTAACATGGACACTGACTTCCTTTTAGATCTAATCAAGCTAATGGATGAAAGATAAAGAGAAAGATATGTCCCTTATTAGTGACGTTTGTCCTTGCAAAGTTTTCGCTGAGCTTCGATCCTGAGCTCCCTGATAGGTCCTGTAGGACAAACAAAGATACAATGGACTTCCTACTCTATTGAGATTAACTCAATCATAGATCCATCTACTACAGACAAACTCATATGGAACAAACATAAGTTTGAAAGAAACAGGCCAAGCATTGATTATATTAATGAGAATAAGTAAAAGTACTTACAATCCTTTGAATGAAGGTGCAACAGCTTCTTTCAGTTCTCCTTGTCCAACCCTTGCTCAAGTAATCTACATTGATTGCTTTGATGACATCTCACTCATGAGATCATAAGTTTCACATCTCCAATCTTTTCCATGTACCTTTCACCATGAGAAGGCCTCCTTATATAACTTTGGAGAGGTCCAACCACTTGAGAGATCTTTGGGATAAGTTGAGGATTCCTCTCTTTTAGTTGATGATTTTCCCTAAGATCATGCCTTGACCATCTATTCGAATCCAACCACCTTAAGGAATTGAGGGATTCTTCCCTAATTTGTCTCAACAAACCCAAAATTTGCTTAGAAAATGGTAGCGCTCCCCCAGAAGGGTGCACAGGGCGCTCAAACACTCCCCCAAAGAGGCTCAGGGAGCACCAGCACTCCTTGACAGTGGGTAGGGGAGCGCTCCTCTCCAAAATTCATTTTTGAGTGGTTTTTCCAATGGTAAAAGGCTTGTACTTCCTATCAAGTGATTTCTCTTCTTCCAAACTAACCTTTGAGGTGTCTTAAGTGTCTTTATGATGTCATTAGAGACACGACATATGCAAGATGGCAGTATGATGTTTGCGATACTTGCAACACTTGTGGTCAAGATGCGACACTTGCGGACAAGATGCGACACTTACAACACTTGTAATGACGACACTTGCGACACTATTGAAGTGAGTAATTTTGAGGTGTAACGGATTGCCCCCCAAAGTACGAAGTTAGAAGATGATGATGAGTGAAGTACTTTGTAGACTTTTTCGAGCAAGAGTATGGACGCAGAGAAACTGGAAAAAGCTGCACACAACCATCAAACAAATATTATGACATGTTTCAAAACCCAAGGTAGGCATACCTATGCTTGAGTGATAAAGACTTCTTTAGGTATGGCCGCCATAAAATACACTGCGGATCCATAATTATATTGACAAAAGGTATAGCCACTGAAGATACACTGTGGATCTATACTCCTATGACCTGAATTGATCGTAGCCACGAAGAATACACAATGGATCTACGAGATGACAAGACATAGCCACGACCAATACAAAGTGGATCTATGTAACACTATATGTGTCATAGTTCAAAAGAACTCCTTCGCAACCTGGGCAAAGTATACATAAGAGTGAAAACTCAACCCAGGGTCTTCTTACCGATCCCGATGTAGTACGAATCTAACCATGTGAATAGATGTTTTGATGTCGAACATGGCAGAAACCACTTGATTACCGGTCAATGATGTAAACCGTTAACAAGCGCGAGGGAGATCACCATTGATGTCAATGATTCCCAAGGTACTCTAGTACATTCCAACGAATGCGAATGAATGAGATGAAGTCGAACATCCGTGGAATCATCCGATCAGGGGTCAATGATGTAAACCCACTATTGGACACAAGGAGGCCTGCCATTGAGGCATACAGGTTCCAAGGTACTAACTGGTTTCTAAGTCTAACTCTTGGATAAGGTACTGAAGTCGACAGGAATAGACTCGTCGAAGGAGGGCCTTGATGTATCCCCCATCAACGACACGAAACGGTCACAGAGATGTAATTGGTAGATCAAATGAACATGGACTGACACGGGTATTGAAACAAGATATTTTTGATGGCTGACTCTCGAGGCAGATACTTCCCTTGAACATTGAGGCACAACAACAAAAACTTGACATGGACCAAAACACAATAATGCAGTGGATAAGGCGACTTTCGTCAGGTGACCCAAAGGAGTAAAATAAACTCAGAGGATTGGCTCAGTGCAGAGGTTCAGCGGATTAAAATGCGTGCAAAGACAAAGTGCCGTGTTCAAGGGCGATCGTAAGAGCTATTGGTAGTGTTCTCAAAAAATTGCTTGGTTTGCTTCTTTCAGTTTTTCCCCCATCCAGATAGACGAGTACCTCTTTTTAATTTAACGAGCTCGAGGAGGGTAACACATGCTCGATATGACTCACCTTCGGTAAGTCCTTCTTCCTTTGTTTAACGATCTGGAAGAAGTAAGGGTTCGGTCTCATATGAGCCCTTCAATGTATGATTGTTTAACGAGTCCAGAGAAGGTAAACTCGGTGGTTTTCATATTTAGAGAGTCTGAAAACAACTTAAAGATGACTCCAATGTTGTCATTTTTTCGTAATATTAGTCTCGCGAGGCCGAAAAAGAGATAAATTATCACTCGAAAGACACTCTTTCAAACCTTTTAACGAGTGGGAAAGGAAGCAAGATCACTCGACAATCTTTTCATGTTTAGAGAGTCTGAAAAGAGCTCAAAGACGACTCCAAGGGGTTCCTTTTTCGTTTATCCATGCAGGTCCGAAAAAGAGATAAAAATTTACTCGATTGGATTCTCATGGATTTACGAGCACGAGAAAGAACAAAGACTAAGCTCGGTATGCCCCCAGCTTGAAAGCTAGTGGTTTAACTCCAGAATGATCATCAAAGGTTGGAGACATGCCCTCCAAGCTTCAATTCATTCATCGACTTTGAGTTTGTCACCAATTTCTCTACTAGATGGAGAAAAAGGATAAGGGTGGATGAAATGAAGGTTCAAGAGAGGTGACTGTTTCATTTTTTAACGAGCTTGACATAGGAAAAATAACTATGCTCACGGCTCCGGGTTCAATCCCCATATTGTTTTTTCATTTTTTAACGAGCTTGCTACAGAGAGGAAAACTATGCTCGTGACCTCTGTTTCATTTTTTAACGAGCTTGCCACAGAGAAGAGAAACTATGCTCGTGACCTCTGTTTCATTTTTTAACGAGCTTGCCACAGAGAAGATGAACTATGCTCGTGGACTCTCCTTGATCATGGCTTCCAAGAGAATAACGCGTTGGAAGAACACCATGTCAAGGGACAAAACTCGGTCATGGCTTCCAAGAGATCTTCACTGGATGGAAGAAAATCACTCTGGAAGGAACACATGTCGAGGGTCGCGACAGGGGTAAGGAGATCAGGCTCCAATAACCCTACCGAAGAGATCACCATGTCAACTACCGGATCCAAATCATCAAAAGTTGAAGGCATGGGAGATGATGGAAAATCGACATCAGGAGGGGAGATAGACTGTATATCTACCCGAATGTCTTTGCAAGGGGGGAAAAAAGAGGATCGATGATGGTTATCATCCCGAGGTAGTTTGTAAATGCTCAACATTTCCATAATAGATTCGCCAAAGGGAAAAATTGGGGAAATGTAATCGATCGCAGACGACACATAACTTAACCGTGATGGCATCGAGTAACTTTTGGGTGCCAATAGATGTTGGTCATCCGACGAGGGAGAAGTGGATTTGATAGAAACGTATGATGTTTCGGCTGGACTAAGTGGCATGGTGTCACCTAGTGCATCGAATTCCAACGGACTAGGTACAATCCAAGGGTCAGATGATTCCAAAGATTGATAAGCCGCGGTTGAAATCATATCGATGGTGGCAATATGATGTGTAGTCGGTGGAAGTGGTGTAGGGAAGGTACCCATGAGGTTAGAATCTTTCAGTAAGACAAGACCAACGCTTTCATACGTGATCTTGTGGTCTCCCAAGAAAGGAATGTTGTTGGTAGCAAGAGTGCGAGCATTGGTTGTGCAGAAATCCAACTAATCAACAATGACAATTTTGTCCCGATGAGGAAATTGTACACATCGAAAAACTGACGAGGCAACGACAGTCATAGCATAAAACCAACTTCTTCCAAGTAACAAGTTGTAATCGAGGGGAGCATCGACCACCTCGACATCAACAGTGACAGTTTTGCCACCCAATTGGATGGGCAGGGACTGTAAAAGCCCATGGGGATGAAAACCTCACCCATCGAAGGCGCATAACATCGTTGGGGATTTGTTAAGTGCGGGTGATTTTAAACCTTTCCAACATGCTAAAGACATGACACAAGTTGAGGCTCCCTCAACCAGAATAGTTCGGTGGATTTGTTGATTGTGAACAACAACATCAACTTGGAAAGCAAGTTGGTGGCAGAGTCGAGACGTATAATTGTTCAGGTTAAACATGATATGGTTGGACGACTCAGGATCAACAACGCAAATAGCGGCCAAGAGCGTTCTACATTGACTGGGGCAGTGCTGTAGAACTTCTAACGCAGACATAGCACACAGTGCTTGAGCCAAATCTTCAACAATGTTGTAGTTATGGGCGGCACATGAACTAGGATTAAAGGTAGATTTATGGATAGTGCTCTTAGGAGGGCGTAAGATAGAGTCAAACGTAGGTTTCTCAATCTGAAGTGGTCCAGATGAAGGATTAACCGATGGAGGACTAACAGAGGACGGTGATTGATCCGGTAAAGTACCGGTACCATTAATGACTTTTCCTTTGTCAGGGTTACCTTGTGTGTCGTATGTCTTAGAGCGAGTGGTCAAATTAATCCCATTAAACATATAAATATGTGCACTCGTCGAGGCCTTATCATGAGGATGACTAGAACTGCCCCCAGGAGAGGGGGTTTGAGCAACCATGGATTGCTGCTGTGGAAAAGGCTAAGTAAGCACAACGGGTTGTGATTTTCCCTGGAAAAGTTTGGCCACTTCATTGCGATGTGGACAATCTCGAGTGTAGTGATCGTCACCACAAATGATACACGAGAATTTCAGTTTCCGTTGTGGTTTCTTTTCGGTAGCAGGTGTTTGAGCTTGATTTTTTGGTTGTTCATTGTTATTAGTATTTTTTAATTTATTTTTTGTCTTCTTCTTACCTTCGGATTGTTGTGAAGGGGCAGATTGAACTGCATTCACCTCAGAGATTTGAGTTTGGGGGGAGGTAGAGAAGAGTGTGGTCGATTGGGAAGTAGATCGAGTTTTGACGGAATCGATAACACCGTTCGCATGAGATGAGGATGACGACTTGGATGGATCGGTATTAGCTCGAGCAACATTTTGAAGCAAATCATACAAAGTACCAGATTGGGAATAAACCAAATCTAAGTACTGAGCCTGAGCAATGGTTTCTTCCTCGGTGACTGCCCACCCATAGCGACATCGCGAGCGATCGGGGGTGAAAGTGATTTAGTAAACTATTCTGCCAATAATATGTCAGGAATGATTACCTTGATCATCCTTCGTCGTCGTCTCCACTCTTGAATATGGTCAGAGATATGCACAGAGTCAGTTTGACGAAGGGAGGTCAAGAGTTCAGTACCCATCTCGTAGTGAATAGGTAGTTGAAAGTGCGTGAAGAAAGACATGGCAAGGGAGTTGAAATCATGAAAAGAAGCACGTGGTAGTTCAATATACCACTTTGCTGCAGAGCAAGTAAGTGTTCGCTGGAAAAGACGCAAACGTATAGAATCATCCATGAGGGAGTTTGATGAACACCACAAATGGAAAGTCATTACATGGTTGTTTGGATATTCGCCAGATTTTCCGTCAAATTTCGGAATATCAGAAGGAAGTTTAGTTGGAATAACTGACCAAATCGATGAATGAAAAATAGGATCATTAGTTAACCGAGACAAGTCTGGGAGATCCAGAGTCGCAAGGAAAGGTAGCTGTCGGTTAATTTGCGGATGATACTGGTGTGGCACAGGAACACCGGTAGGACCATAAACCGGGTTAGGTGGATAGTTGTAACCAGTAGGTCCTCCTACATATGGTTGTTGCTGACCAGGATAAACAGGATTCGATGATGGTTGAGAAACATTTGCATAACCCAGTGGGTTCTGAGCATTATAAGCTGGGTGATTTGCTTGCCCAAAAAGAGGATCAACATTGTGCCCTTGAGGAGGGTAAGGAGTAGATTCCGGAGGTGGATACACATTAGACCCATGGGGAGGATAAGGTTGTTGTCCTTGAGGACTCCGGGTGGTGTTTGGGATTCCGCCTGGATAAGGTTGTCCATAAGATGGTCCGGAAGGAACATGATTTGATACTCCTCCTTGTGGGTTATGATAAGAGTGCCCCCCAACATGGGGTTGGGTAAATGTGCCTTTGGAAGATACTCCCCAGGATTGTGAAGGGTTTCCAGCAGACGAAGGTTGTCCCCCTGTCGGTGGTGGATTAACGACCGGGGTATGATTGGCAAAGGGAGGTTGCCCTCCGGGAAGAACATGAAAAGGGGGCTGTCCCCCGGGAGGGGTAGGCCCGCCATAGGATGATGGTCTTCCAGGAGGGATAGGTCCGCTAGATGGTGGTTGCCCTCCAGTCAGTTGTATTTGGTTGGCAAGGGTCTGCATTCTTGGGTGAAAAGATGTCCTAGCAAGATCGTGCGGAACATGTGGAGTTGTAGAGTGAAAGTTTATAAAAGCGGGGGTAGGGATTGAAGTGCCTTGGGAATGAGTAGAGGTGATGAGTCCAACATTATGATAGACTTGTGCTGACGCAACAACATGGTTAATGACCCGATCGATGGGGTGATTCATCGTTTGACCAGATGACCCACTTTCAACAGGAGGGTCATGAGGATTAAAGGGTTGTCAAAAGGATTCAAAATGCTCATAGAGATCACGTCCTGATGAAGTCCTCCATATAGAATGAGAAGGTGTGGGATTTGTATCTACTGCAGTGGTAGGACGAACAAGAGTCCTATACTCATCATCGAAGGTTGGTTCCGTGGATCCCATATATGTTTCGGTAAAAGCTCTCTCAGGTAACTGTGGGACCTCTTCGTCTATGACGTTCCCAAGGGAGTCTAAACGAAGCAAAAGTGGTTCGAGAGGGGTTACCGACACAGATGTAGTGCGAGGAGTGGGATTCTCAACCGTAACCAAAGCGCCTTCTGAATTGTCTAATGGAGGAGCAACAACACTCCCAACGTCAGATTGATTTTCTACCTCTCCACGATAATCGTTTTCTGGAGGGTTAGGAGGTAAGGGTTGGTAGCCTTCCGGAGGCAACCCTTGCATCCTACGTGATCGACGAAGACCTTTATCGTCTATAGGCTCAATTTTGGAGAATAATAGTACACGCTGAAAATCTAGGGCCAACTAACAAAAAGAAACAACATACGCTAATAAAATCTAGGAATCAAAACCAAGCAAACAAAACTTCTCTCGAGATCGTACTAGTTGATGATGAAATCCAACGTCGCGTGATCACGTCAAGAAGGGGATAGGATATGGTGGAACAATTACAATGACGACCTGCTTAATGGACCTTCACCTTGGTGCAAGCTTCCACGTAGTAATTGTGGATTTACCCTCCAAGGAGCCCAAGTGAGTTTGACCAATGTTTGTTCCAGGTACAGTGAGACTTCCCTTCACTGTCACCTCGTGTAAGTACCTAAGGATTATGGCAACCAAGGACACCAACTCACAGTCAGCCCCTGGGCGGGTACAATGGATAGTCCGATCCAAACGTATGGGCAGGATAACAAGTCCGAAATCAACTCGAGAGGCTCCCACACATAATCGTGGGTATACCCTCAAGTGACCCCCAATATACGATCCGACCACTACAAACAGTTGAACCACAGAGGGATAATCTCTGTAATTCACCCGAATGCGACCTCGTGCGTAACCCCTGTGTGAGGGGGATCTCAAAAAGCCTATACGACAATTGGTTTTGACTCTCCCTATCTCAGGATGCTAATATTTGTATTGAAAACTTTGGAGAGTTGTACTCACAGCCTAATCCAAAGTGCTAATCCTAGTCTAATGTTGGTGGAAGATCCTAAAAACAAAATGTTCTAAATAAATTTTAATTAACGTTCATTTTGCAGCCGTTCTTTACTCAAAGGGTGTAAGACAATGAAACTGATGGTGTTATGACTCAATTCCCAAAAAATATGCACAAGAAAATGATAAGCAGTCTTGTCTTTCGATGAATGGCTATTTAAGGGAAAGAGAGAAAGTTGTTTTCACTATCAAACACTAAGATGTAATGTCCTCATACAAGTGTTTCTCAATGAAATCCAATGCGATGCTAAAAATTTCAGAAATGCCTTCTAATATNGATCTGCTTCGTGGATAGATCTCGGCTGCCGATGGCAAAACTTCGCCCGCTCACTTGACTCATAACCGGAGAAGAGATCCTTCCGCTGCTGCGCTTGGGTGTTTCCCGTGCAACCTGCAGGTCCGGGTGCTCTCGAGCCCAGGCAAGAATTATCGCTAACACAATGGACAGTCTGATCCGAATGTATGGGTAGGATAACAAGTCCGAAATCAACTCGAGAGGCTCCCACACATAATCGTGGGTATAGCCTTAAGTGACCCCCAATATACGATCCGACCACTACAAACAGCTGAACCACGGAGGGATAATCTCTATAACTCACCCGAATGCGACCTCGTGTGTAACCCCTGTGTGAGAGGGGGAGCCCAAAAAACCTATACGACAATTGGATTTGACTCTCCCTATCTCACGATGCTAATGTTTGTTTTGAAAACTTTGGAGAGGTGTACTCACAGCCTAATCCAAAGTGCTAATCCTACTCTAATGTTGGTGGAAGATCCTAAAAACAAAATGTTCTAAATAAATTTTAATTAGCGTTCATTTTGCAGCTGTTCTTTACTCAAAGGGTGTATGACAATGAAACTGATGGTGTTATGACTCAATTCCCAAAAAATATGCACACGAAAATGATAAGCAATCTTGTCTTTCGATGAATGGCTATTTAAGGGAAAGAGAGAAAGTTGTTTTCACTATCAAACACTAAGATGTAATGTCCTCATACAAGTGTTTCTCAATGAAATCCAATGCGATGCTAAAAATTTCAGAAATGCCTTCTAATATCCAAACCAATCACTAAAATATGTCCTTTTGCTTATATGTGAATGATAATCAGAGGTAAAACTTCTAAATGCCAATCAGACTTCAGGATTAAACAGTTAGCAGCAAACCTCACACAAAACAAAAAGACACTCTCGTCGTGAAATAGACAAGAAGGACAAAGATAACCAAATTGCAAACAAGAACCAAAAAACCTCAAACAAAAGAGAAATGATGGAAAGTTGACCTCAAAGATCAAATGAAAAGGTTCACAGACCTTTGGATTTCCTCACAAAAGTTTTCACTCAGTTAGATAAAGGAGAAGAAAACAACATGTTAACTCTAGGTCAACAAAGACAAAGAGTGGCTTCAAAGCAAGGAAAGAAAATGTCAAAATCCCAAACAGAAGAGGATGAATTCTAAAAAAAAAGGTGTTTGAAAGCTAATACCAAGATGGACTGAGAGTACGAGGCCCTGAACAAATGCCAAAACCAAGAAATAGCTTCAGGAGATGAAAATTCTGGAGAATTTCTCACAAAAATGGGGTAGCGCTCTGGTGTAAGGGGAACTAGAGCGTTCCAATGCTTTGTGTAAGGTTAAAGGGGAGTGCTAGCGCTCTGACAACAACAGGGGGGGAGCGCTCTGCTCCAAAAACTCAGAAAAATGCCCAGAAACTCAAAAAATCAAGGAAATTCAATCAATCAGGGTGATCTTGATGACATAAAGAGGCAATCAAACAAATCTAAGAATAAAAAAGACAATGTGGAAAAGATCAAATCAGTGGGAAAAAGGGCCAAAACAAGATCTGGGAATGGAAACCAAAATCAGATCTCCTTCCCAACGAAGTCGCCAATTTCTGTTGTAGGTGAATCCCCCTGCGGACAAGTGGATTCTCTCTTGGTCTCTAAACTCCTAAGGCCAAGAAGGAAAAATTCTTAACATGGACACTGACTTCCTTTTAGATCTAATCAAGCTAATGAATGAAAGATAAGGAGAAAGATATGTACCTTATTAACGATGTTTGTCCTTGCAAAGCCTGGCTGAGCTTCGATCCCGAGCTACCTGATAGGTCCTGTAGGAGAAACACAGATACGATGGACTTCCTACTCTACTGAGATTAGCTCAATCATAGATCCATCTACCGCAGACAAACTCATATGGAACTCATATAGATCCATCTACCGAAGGGTGCACAGGACGCTCAAACACTCCCCCAAAGAGGCTCAGGGAGCGCCAACACTCCCTGATAGTGGGTAGGGGAGCGCTCCTCTCCAAAATTCATTTTTGAGTGGTTTTTCCAATGGTAAAAGACTTGTACTTCCTGTCAAGTGATTTCTCTTCTTCCAAACTAACCTTTGAGGTGTCTTAAGTGTCTTTATGATGTCGTTAGAGGCACGACATAGGCAAGATGACAGTATGATGTTTGTGAGACTTGCAACACTTGTGGTCAAGATGTGACACTTGCGGACAAGATGTGACACTTGCGGACAAGATGTGACACTTACAACACTTGTAATGACGACACTTGCGACACTATTGAAGTGAGTAATTTTGAGGTGTAACAAATGTGCCATAGTGGTGGTCTAGAGTGATCCAGAGACACACCAACAATTATAGGAGTAAACTGCCACCTAGTCTAGTCTCTTAGTCAATTACGTGAGTGAACTGTCACTTAGTCTGAGTTAACTAGTCTCTTAGTCTTCAGTTAACTGATTGAAACATAGTGAAGTGAGAAGGAGATCAGGGAATCATGAGTAATGAACTAGTCTGGTGATGATCCCAATGACAATGCACATTAGCTGGTGATGATCCCAATGTTGCACGGTGATAATCCCAATGTGACGTCTAGACTCCACTCAACTGATCAAACTGAAGTGTGAACTGAAGATAATATTCTCCTAAAGGAATATTCTCCCTAAACTACAGGAGATTGAATAATGACTAATAAACATAGGGAAAAATTTAGGAAAATGAAATCTTAGGTGTGTGTGAAGTATCTGCAACATCTACAACTCTGGTTGCACAACCTTTCTTTGCATCTGTTGGTAATTATTTTTTAGGAGTGAAAAGATCAGATCTAATCAATCATGGAGATGCCATTAAAGAAGTACTCGGGTTTTGAAATCCATACGTGGAAAGTGAAGATTCAAATGCAATTAATGAATAAATACCTTTGAGAAATTGTCAAAGGAACTGTGGTAGAACCTGTAGATGCGAACGAGTTGATAGAATGGGAGAGCAAAGATGATAACGTCAAAGCCATTATTGGCTTTTCCCTCCCAGATTCATAGCTACGTCACGCAGATATGGACAAATCATCCAAGGAGATATGGGAGAATCTCAACAAGTTATTTGGGGCACGAGCAGTGAATGCAAAATTTTCCCTGAAATTATAGTTATTCAACTTTAAGATGCCAATTGAAGTCACCATGTCAAGTCACGTCTGTTATGGCATAAGTTGTAGGTTGGGAAAAGCCCGACCCAACCAAGGAACAAGTGCTACAATTATGAGAATCCTACACCCAATGTCACCTCGATGTAGGTCTCGCACTTCAAGGGTGACTAGGTCACTCTAGGGAGGCGATCTCGGTGACCCTAGGGGGATTGACACAAAGATGGAGGGAAGTGGAAATGAAGCCCCTAGAGGTCAAGTCTAGATGGAAAGAAAGGTAGGGAGAGATGCCTTGCAATTCAAGTAATGACTGCCCCACATGTATAGTGGTTTTTCAGATGATTGTACCTACCCGAGACACAAGAAAAGACACTTTGCAACAATATATGTTAGTTGGATCAGTGAGTTAAGCTTGTGGTCCCTAATTTGTAGCAGTAGATAACAATATGTACAACAAATAAAAGATACTATAAGCTGCTCAATAAGTGCTAGAAATCAAGTAGAAAATATGAGAGAAAGACTAGCTAAACTCAAGATGAAAAGGCAAAATTCTAGCACAAGAGATAAGGCTGTTGTAAACACTTTTATGCAGTAAATTATATCAGCCTTATGGCTGTAACATTCAATGTATTACAACAATAAAATCAGCCACTGAAATCCCCTCAAACTTTGCCAAAAAGTGCACTATGACAAGTAGAGTAAGTGTGCAAACTTTGAGCAAAAACCAATGGCTGAATAAAGAGTTATTAAAGCAAGTAAGTTAGGGTTTCTGCAAGATGTAATTTTGTAACAACAACAATAAGTAGCCACTAGATGAGGACCCCCTAATGGTTGTGAGGTGCCCAAGGCACAAGGAAAACAATCCACTTTGCAAGAAGTAAAAATGACCAAATTCACGTTTCCCATTGCAATAATTTTATATCTCCAATGCAAAAAAGAGTATGTCTAGTGCCTTTACTATTGGGTTAATGGAGTCACAAGGAGCTTAGAGAAGCTACCTCCTTGGGGGTGTAAGCCCTTTTAGTTCCTAGGCAAGTTTCTCTAAGCTAGGGTTAAGCTAAGAGGGTGCATGCCCTTATACTTCTCTTAGCAATCCCTTAATCAATGAGATGAAGCAAACAAAAATGATGAAGACTGTGGTGGGGGTGTATGCCCTTATACTTCTCTTAGCAATCCCTTAATCAATGAGATGAAGAAAACAAAAACGATGAAGACTGTGGTGGGGGTGTATGCCCGTATACTTCCCACCTAACTACTAGCATAAACAATACTTGACTGGAATAAAATGATAGCAAGATAGTAAATAACCATACCAAGATCGAGAGAGATGCTAAGACAATCCACCACAAGAGATAGAGAATAACCTTCCAAGGATAGCGCATCACTTCTTCCATTAACCATTCACAACCATATCCATACACAAGTGCACAAGAGCTGAAAGAGCTAAGGAGGACAAAAATTTCAGACCAAAACCTCTCACAAGAGGAGAGTTATGATTCAAAATGAGATCTTATGAACTCTACTTATACAAAAATTAACCAACATGGCTTGTCCACAAAATAAGGAGTAAAACACAAGATTAGGGGTCAACAACCCTAATCTTGCCCCCTTAACACAATAATATTAAACAATTCACTTAAAATTTCACCTTTTGCACAAATTAAACTCTAATCTAGGATGGCGTCACCCCTTTAGGGGACGTTTTGCCAGTTTGAGGAGGCCGTTGGTGTTGGAGAAGTATGGAAGGGCCTCCCAAGGCCATGTGTCAATCATCTAGGTGATCTCATCATGGCGAAGACCCTCATCTCAAAACGTTCAAGTGAAAATCAGTGGCACCTCACCACCAAGCCCTAGCCCCCATAGTCACGACGTCATGCTAAAAAATGGGATGTTTTTCTCCTCTTGGGAAAATTGTTTGGCAAGCAAATGGGTGGGCCAGGTCATCCAAGTCATCATCAAGGCCTTCCAAGTTATCTTTCTCTCATTTGGCATGTGGGTCCCTGGCATCCAACCTGTGGGCTTATAGCCCCATGGAAGCCCAAGCTAGGATTGTTCTCCCAAAATTGTCCACCATCTAGGTCCTGCAAAGACAAATGAACAAGCCCTCCAAGGATCTCAAGTCATAACATCATGATAAGTGGATCCAATCAATAAAGAAGCCATCTAAGCATGTGCATCAAAGATTACTATATCAAACCATGAACAACGCGAAGACACTATGCGACTTGTCAAGCTTAAGTATGGGAGGGTTGACGAGGTGTCATGTTGGGTAGATCTTTCCCTAGGTCAAGGAGAGCCTCCAAGAGGTCCCTCTCTAAGCCATGTAAAGTGTATGAGGTGGATGGGGTCAAGACTTAATGGGCATAGAGCTCAAGACATATTAGGGGTCATAGTGTATCATTCATGGGTGCCTTTGTAGAGGGTGTGTGGTACCTTTGTCCACAATGCATATTTTCCAAGCCCATGATTTTCCTTTTATCTTTCTTTCTTTATATTTTCTTTAGCACAAGGAGAGGTTGAAGGTCACTGCCCTGGCGTGGTGACCAGATGGTGGCAATGTCACCCACAAATGCCTAATGGAAATGAGAAGGCTAGCTCATGATGAGACTCCCTTTCTCTCAGCCATGCAACTGAGAGTCATTGCCATGGTTTGGTGACCAGATAATGACAATATCACACCATTCGATATCCATGGATGTGATAAGTCGACTCATGATGAGACTTCTTATCCTTCAATCTAATTTTCAGGCATTTCTTTGTTATATTATGGGTCCCCTTTTATTCAAAGATAAGCGTTTTATTTTCTTTCTTGGTTTATCCTTGGGCGAAGCATCTGGGAGGTTCATACATGGCTTTTATCTTTTACCCAACACCAACCCCTATGGGCCTTTAGCCCCTTCTTCCCATAGAATGAGGGACAACCCCTTTTTGGGTCAATACACCCTAAAATCCCAAGAGATAAGGAAACATAGGGGAAAAATGATGGAAAATGGTAAGTATGGTCGGGAACGGTACGATGGCTCATTAAGGGATTTCCCAACAACAAACCCATTCCCCCAAAAAACCAACTTACTAGGGGAAAATGTCAACCACCAAGGTGAAGCAGGGAAAAATGCATAATGTCCAAGCACATATAATGACATCTAGAGCAATCTAAGATACAACATAATCAAATGGCTTAGGTATTGAAATGATGCTTACCATAATACTGACTTGTACCTCATTTAGCAAGGCCCACTACCTTCCGGAAGCCAACTGGTGTGTTGGATGCCATCTGTAAACCTCTGACCATCTGTGGTGGTGAGTGGGTTTTCCATCTATGCAAAGGGTGCTGCTGGTCATGTAGTCTCTTGGCACTCCATATCTGCAACCTGAGGGCCTCGAGACATCATCTCCTTAGTTATCCACAAAATGGGGATAACAATGCTAACAATCTAAGATCTATTATCAGACAACTTACAGAAGTTAAGGAAGTAGTTGATGAAGAGGATGCCAAGGCTATTCTCCTGAACAATTTGTCGCCTAAATACAATCGTTTTATCTTTACCTTGATTTAACTACCTTCACAAAGTCTGGATGAAATGATTGCAACATTGCTAACAAAAGAAAAGAGAACCACTGAAGGTGATACCTAATCATAACTTGCATTCTATGTAAGAAACAACTGCACTAGATCAACAAAAGACAAAGAGGAAGTATAATGCAACTATTGCAAGAAGTTGGGTCATACAATTTGGAATTGTAGACAACAAGCCAATGATGTTCTTAAGGGAGAGGTCAAAGATATACACCATATAGCAAGTGTAGCCATGATTGAAGATCCATCGGATGCTGACAGTGGTGAAGAATCTGCTGCAAAAAGAGATTTACGTATTTTAGGAAGCCCACGCTTTGAAGACACAAAGGGACCAATTAAAAAATCAAAATGGATTGTCGCCCAATTTGTTTGGAAGTTGTGGATCTAGGCAAAGATCTCTCATTAGTTGGAGAGACATGCATCCTGATTGCAGTTTACTAGTGAGGTTGCATGACATGCATGTGGATTGCTATCCATTAATTGACTTCGGGAGTTCGAGGAAGTGGAATCCATGAACTCTAGAATTTAACTTAGCAGGTACACCATTACAGGGATTATGAGGCAACTTGATGGAGCTCAAATTGGTTTAGGAACTATGTTCAAAGAAGAAGCTTCTAAAGGATGTTACTGATGTTTAGTGTTTAGTTTGTGTTTTACATTCAATATATGTATTTGATTTCAATTTGTTTTTGCATTGTACACCTTATGGGGGGCTATTAAAGATATAAGATTTCCTATGTAATAAAGTCACTTTATGACTTTAGAATCTGTTAATGTTAATTTTTTGTGTAAAACAATCTATCCCACATTTATAAGTGGAAATGGTTTGCTTAATGAACAATGATATATATAGGTAAACTCTTTTGTAATAAGTGCACCAATAATTCATTGATAATATTATATGGTGTTATTGTGAGTATCTTTCTTTGAGCTTAATTATGCGACTCTTAACACTATCTAGGGTTTCCTCATTTAATAATCTAGCTAATTTTGTAATAGTAATTTTCTCAATAATTACAACAATATTATATAATCATTTTTTTTAGAATAACAAACTTAAATCAACTAAATCTTGATTCAATTAAAATCTATTCGAACTATTGATCAAACTGTTGCATGGTCTACATATTCAACTGCTATATTTCTTAGGAAACACACAAATTAACTAATTATTGTAGCCCAAATTGAAACCAAGCTCATGGGCATGCTTAAATTAAGTGTTAATTTTCTGAACTCAAATTAACTAATTATTGTAGCCCAAATTGAAACCAAACTCATGGGCATGCTTACATTAAGTGTTAATTTTCTCAACTTCCCCTTTCCATTGTTAATGGTTCCAATCCTATTTTCTTGTGGAATGAAACAATTTTATCCCTCAAAATCACATTTGTAAAAATATTTGCTAACTAATTTTGTCTTGCAATATTGTAGATGCACTATTTGATGTATCAGATCTCTAACGAAGTGATGAAGAATCTCTATATGCTTCATTTTTGTGTGAAAAACAAGATTCTTTGATATCTGAATGTATTTTTGATCTGTAAACTGCTGTGGATATTCCACTGGAACAGTGCATTACAACATACCTTATAATACGCCAAAATCTTTATTACACATGTTTATTTCCTTAGATCTTAGATTTGTTATCTCTCGCTTATTGTTGTATTTTTTTTAGAGAAAATAATTAAAATACCAAAATAAAAGAACACCATCCAGATAAATAAACACAAGTTTTACCTTGGGAAACCCTTTACTGGAGAAATCCTAGCGTGAAGGTGAGAGACATATGCTTTGCTCTCTTTGTTTCAGTTTTCAAAATGCAAATACAAAGGAACAAACACTCGCTATGGAGTTGCCTATGACACTGCGGCTTGAAACGTTGCTACAAAATATTCCTCTTTTGTTATGCTTTCAAAATACCACTCCTAGATATTTTTCTTAGCTATGGAACAAGTACAATACTAAAGAACAAAACCCTTTCTCCTCCTAGCGGCCTGATATTTAACATAGCGCGATGGTCATTTAGGGTTATGGTTTTGACTTCCTCAACCCTTAATAAATGATCATGTTTGAATCTTCTTGAAAGTTCACACGTGGCTAGCCACATATGTTTGAGTAATGGAGGCTAACATGGCATCCACATGTACCAGGGTGGTCAACACGGTAGGTCAACTTGTGGGAGACATAATTTTCGCATATGAACTCTGATGGAAAAGATTCTTGCACTGTTGGAAAGATGGTGTGTAGAATATGACATCTTCCAAATAACATTTTGGACAAAAAAAATGTTGTTTGATGCCTCAAAATGGCTATGGAATATTTTGGATGGTTTTTGACCCCAAATTCCAAATTGGGACCTGTTGCTAAAATGTAATGTTCCTTTTCAAATGATCACTCCAAGAGTTTGACTTAATAGCCTAAGTGATCCCCATAGACTATAATTAATGAAAGGAAAGGGGATTAATCAATTATTTGATGTCATCAAGGCGAAAAAACAATCTTTTTAAAAGTGACATTAAATAATTAAGTGAAAATGTGTTTTAAGTGACTTTGAGTTTATAAAGTCACTTTACTTTATTAAAAGGGTAAAAGAGTTAGAAAGACGGTGAACGATGAAATAAAAGAGGAACGAGGGCACCCTCTCTCATTATGCATTGTTATTTTCTAAAAATGAATTGGAAAGAACTCTTGTAACTTTGGCTCTTGGGATGAAAAACCCTAGACAAAAAAAATGTTTCAGTGGTGAGACCATTTACCCTAGTTGGTTGTGGAGAGAAGATCATTCAGATCTTTTCACTGTGCTTCATTGTGACAATTTATTATTTGGCGGCTGTGTTTTCTTGTTTTTGTCTGAGTTTGTTTTCTTGGCAATTGAGTTTTCTCACTTTGTGACTGAGTTCTACTTGTTTGAGGGTCGAGTTTCTTATTGTTGGGTCATATCTCTTCATTGGAGCTGCGATTTCCCTTTGCTAGCCAAGTTGGCTATGAGAGGGGCAAATTCATTTGAGTGGGGCCAAATTTATCTACGTTGGGTGAGTTCCTTTTTGGGAGAAGCATAGTTTTTGATAAAGGGGCCGAGATCTTCTTGTTGATGATTGTAGCGTCGTGAGACATCTTCCAGGATACGTTATCCTATGTGTGAGAGTTGGGTCGTCCCCTAGTGGTTGGGGAATTGTAGTTGAGTCATCCCCCAGTGGTTGGGTGTGTCCATGTGATGCATGTATCGTTCTCCTCTGTGTGAGAGTTGAGACGATGTGGTACTCTAGATGATTCTGTTGAATACGACGTCCCTCTGGCTGAGCACAGGTGGACGTATCCTCCCTAGTGGTTGAGCACTAGTGGATGTGTGGATCCCTTGCTATATTGTCTAAGTGTAAGATTTACTTGTAACCCTAATTGTGATGTAAAGGGTACAAGTTGGCCCCACCATATGTGAAAGATAATTAATGTTTTTTGTTATAATTAATTATTTTCGGAGTTATTGAGGTCGGCTCTGTTGTGCCAATAAACACAACTTTTGTTGTGTCTAGGTCTAGTATAAATAGAGGTGATTTCCACGTTGAGGAAACACACTCACACACTTGTCACTTGTCATTTCAGAATTTCAACAAGTACACTTGTAGGGCTGAAGTGCACACCTCTATTGGACGCAAGTTTCAAGGTTGTAGAGCACCCTCTTGTGTGCATTAGGGTTTTATGGTTGGGGTATCTTCTCTTGAGAATATGATAAAGGATTGTTGGGTTTTCTTCCCTTGAGTAGAAGGGTTTCCCATGATATTTCTTGTGTTCTTGTGCGTGGTACTTCTTCTTGTGATCTTGGTTATTGCAACACTTGTAGCTACATTTGTTTATGGTTCAAGTAAATGCTAAAATGAAATAAATCTAATGCCTGAGCCTAACATAATGAAAATTCAACACTTCTATTATTGGGTCGATCTCTCCTTACATAACCGATTTCTTGGCTGTTGGGAATAAATTACTTTGTTGGTGGGAAGATCTACAATGTTATGGGTTTGTGGGACTGAATTCTTTGTGGCTGGGTCGGTTTCCTGTTTTACTAGACAAAGTGCATTGCTTCGGGACCAAATTTTCTGTACTGAATGCGTCCATTTTGGGGAAGGAAAATTCATTTTTGGAGTGGCCTTTCTTTATATGATTGATGTATACTCTCTTCCTACAGGAAACCCACTTCATTAATGTATAGGTCATAATCTGATTTACTTGCTTGTTGTTATAGTTCTCTGATGGTGACAAAATGTACTACTGTTGCCATATAATCCTAATGCAATAAGTTTCTTTAGATCCGCCAATGATAAATTTGACACAATACTTGGCCCATGAGTTTACAAAATTCCTTGCTCATGTGGAAAATCATACATTGGCCAAACTAGGAGATCCTTCAAAGCCTGTCTCAAAGAACACATTGCTGACACAACCCACAATCACATTTCAAAATCAACTATTGTTGAATACTCTTTCAATGCTAAACATCTAATTTGTTTTGACAAAACCAAAAATCTAGCCTCAACACCCCATTACTCTTCTCGTGTGATATGTGAAGCTCTCGAAATCGAAAAAAACATTATAACAATTTTAACCGTGAAGACGGGTATAAACTTAGCCAATCCTGGAAACCTGTTGTTGACTACATT
This sequence comes from Picea engelmannii, assembly GCA_009831015.1. NCBI lineage: Eukaryota > Viridiplantae > Streptophyta > Pinopsida > Pinales > Pinaceae > Picea > Picea engelmannii. The sequence goes on from ML785393.1 coordinate 61,292, forward strand.
TCTTTTGTCAACAATACTTAGCGGACAAAGCGTTGCCAGACTCCCCCTCAATCACCCTACTTGCACAAAGTTTCACACACTCATTAAAATTGACGCAATATTCTTCACGAAATTATCATGGCTTATAGAACTATCACCAATATGACCCTTTTCCCATTCTTCGCTTGCTCGACACATCATATTTCATATATTGACACCATATATTTGGGATCCTTGTTCATGTTCCTACGTTGCCTTAGTAAAGGGAATATGTGAACTGTTAGAGAAACTAAGGAAGTTGTCCTCTGCGACAATTGGTAGATTTAAATCTCTGCTTGGCTTACCAATTGAGAACATTTCTAAGACTGCAGTTTCGAAGAATGGATTCCAGCATGAACAGAAAGGGATGGGAGTTAAAATCTATAATTTAAAATTCTCGTCCTTCCCATTTGTCAGAGATTATCGTGCTTTCAATCTCTATTCAATAATTTTTTTATCATCCTAAATTCACAATTATCAATTTAATCTTCCTAAATCCATGATTTTCAATTCTTAATCTCTAATTAATTCTAATTATTATGTAATTAGTATTAATTATATAATTTAATCAGTATTATTATGTGATTATTTAATAATTATTATTAACTAACATTTTTTTAAAATATATTATTCAACTTTTCAAACCAATTTTCTACCTTAGTAAATCCTTTAAATTTTTTAATTATTCTCTTTTTTCCTTAATACTCCTAATTATATTATTGATAATTTAACTTTTTATACATTAATTAATAATAACAAAATAACTCTTTTTTTCAATTATATTTCAATTCCTAACTTATAACTAATTTCAATTAATTAAATATTATCAAGTATATTATTATTTAATAATTATTATTGATTAATTATTCTTTATCTTTAAAATTTAACTTTTCATTATTTACTTTTACCTTCTTAATAATAACAAAATAACTCTTTTTTCACAACAATAACAAAATAACTCCAACAACTAATTCTAACCTTTTTCCTAATGGTCATATTATATTCACCTTTATATACTCTCTACACCAACACTCTTTTCATCAACAATCCTGATGGACAGTTTATTTCTAGAATTACAAACATCATTACAAAGAATTGTGAAAATCTACATGCTTTAAATCTATTTTGTTTGTTTATTGTATGTTGTTTTGTGAAAATCTACATACTTTAAATTTATTTTGTTTGTTTATTATATGTTGTTAGAAAAACAAATTCGAATTGTCAAACTGTTGAAAAGTAACAATAGCAGAAACAAAAAAACAAATTTATGGAAAACCTCTTTTTAAAAAGAAAAAAAAAACACATAAAAAAAAAAAAAACAAATTTTTGAAAAAGATAAAAAAATAAAATTCAGATATAAAAAACTAAATTAGAACACCTAATAGTCATATATATATATAATTTTTGTTTTTAAATTTTTAGTTTTTTTAAGATTTTTTAATAAATATTTTTAATGAAATTTTAAATTTTGAATTTTTAATGTTTTTTCAAAATTTTTGTTTTTTAAAGAATTTTAAGGTTTATTTTGGATATTTTTTGTTTTTTTATTTTATTTTATTTTGTATTAAATTTTTTAAGTATTTTAGTTTTTCTTTAATTTTTTTTTTTAATATAGTTATATCAGTGTTTTATTTAAAAAAAATTAAATTCGGGTTAGAGTTTTTGTTTTTAAAATGGGCGTTCTTTTAAATTTTTTTAAAAACTAGCTTGAGTAGATTTTTGAGTTGTTTATTGACGATGGTACTAGTTGTCGAAGGCATGGTTTCAATTAAGTTATGATTTCAACTCAAAAAAAAACCAATGCTATTGGTAGTATTGCTTTTTGATTTGAGGGTAAATTTAATGTGGAAACATTACGAATCAAAAAATTTAAAATATCAGAAAACCACCTAAAAAGATAGGGGGGTGTTACCGGTAAAAAAACCATCTAAAAAGGGAGGAGGGGGGGAGGTGCAAAGTTCTCGTTAAGTTGGTAATATTGTTCAAACTGAGCTAAGAATTTTTTTAGTAAGGGTCATTACAATGGTATTAGAGCTACATTCCTGCAAGCCTGTGAATGTATGTTGTTTCATGAGGTGGAAAGGCATAGAATATATTACTTACTGAAGTCGAAGGAAATGAAGATCAAAAAACATATTTCACTCAGAAGAAGCAGAGGAAAATATGGAGGACATGGATGGGCAACATGAGGGCAGTACCATGAACATTCTAAATGATTTAGCAAGGGGAAACAACAAATGGTACAACTCATGACTCAATTAATCAATAACACTCAAGGAAACCAAAACCATGGGGGAAACAATGGTTTGGGGGGCATTAATGGACACAATAGGAACCAAAACCACGGGGACAACAAATTATGGTTCATGGGGTACTAATGGACACAATGGGAATCATGTAGAAGGAAACAACAACAATATTCCTGCACAAAACAACACTAGGACCACCTGTAGAGTGATTATAGACCTCTTTTGCCTTAGTTTTTGGGGGATCAACAAACAAGAAATCAAGGGCAACAAGGAAAGGGTGAAACCTTTAATGATTATTTGAGGGAGTACTAGAATCTTGGTGAGGAGTTTCAGGTAGCCATGCCATTACATGACTACTGTACTATCAAATACAAAAACATACAAAGAGATTTCAACAGGGGTCAACAGAACATTGATCTCATGCGAAAGGTTGGAATGTTATCCATTCCTTCCTTTGATGGTTCCAACAATTGCACTGCTAGAGCATGGGAACATAAGTTGGACACATACTTCCAACTCAACCCTATGATTGAGGCAGAAGCAATTAAATTCGCTACTTTGGATTTAGATGGAGAGGCCCATAAGTGGCGGTACCATGAATTAGTCACTATGGGACATGCCATCATTAGTTCCTATCTGGAATTTGTTAATGTTTTATGCTGATATTATAGTTCTTTGCATTTCATAAAGACAAGAGCATAATAACCACAAGATCACTGAGAAATACACATCCACAATAGACACAGCATTTATCCTGGGAAACCCTCTAGGGGAAGAAAACC
>ML785393.1:70058-82991 GCA_009831015.1 Picea engelmannii
TATACAATTACCGACTTGGTTAATCCTCAATGGGGATTAACCTAATAATAAAAATAATAATAATCACATGATTAATCCACAATGGGGATTTAATCCAATAACAAAATAATAAGAATGCTCTTCGCAGTTACATTATTTCAACAGAATTCACACATAAGTTGATGGAGCTATTTGACAAAAAAGATTCAGAACTGCATTTCAGAGACTTTGCACAACTCAGACAGGTTGAGACACTAGATGCCTACATTACCAAGTTCTAGAGGCTTGCAATGACAATGACAGACATATCATAACAAATGCTAGTTATTTTATTCACGAAAGGATTATCCGAGCCACTGCGTGGTTGGGTTAAAGCCTTCAAACCAGAGTCACTACATGACACCATCATCAGGACACGAGACATGAAGGATGCAGTCCCAAAGAACAAAACTTTCTCCAAGCCTTTCATTCCCTATAAAAACAAAGATAAGAAACCTTTTTAGAAAGAGTAGACCGAAAAGGAAAGTTGGACGAGGCAACCTACAATGAGTTGAGAAGGAAGAAACTTTTCTTCAATTGCAAAGAGCCTTGGGAGTCGGGACACAGGTGTATGGGGAAAGGCAAGGTACACTATATAGAGGTGCACTTAGACAATGACGAGGAAGAGGAGGAAGATACATAGAGACAAGGAAACGAGCAAGGGGACTCGAGTGATGAGTAACCTCATGTGGAGACCAAGGGTGAGACTATCACCACTCTAACAGGAACCCCTAGATACTACACTTTTAGAGTTAGAGGAGTACTATGGGGACAACGTGCCACAACTTTGATTGATGGTGGGGCGACCCACAAATTCATTGATGCAGTTTTGGTGGCCAGGAGATGCATTGCTACAAAGGACTTTAAGGGGTTCAATGTGGTAGTAGATTATTGAATTAATATGACATGCACAAAGAACATTCCGAGGTTGGCTGTGATGTTGGGCAACTATACCTTGACCGACATTTTTTATGTGGTTGATTTGGTGGACACCAATATAATTTTGGGTGTTTAGTGGCTTCATTCTTTATGGGAATTATGATGAATTACCACATAATGTAGATGAGACTCAATACAACAAATGGAAATAAGATTATTTTGATGGGAATGTCAAATGGTGGCCCTAAGATTCTGTCAACCAAAAGGATGGAGGCCCTTTTCAGGCTCGAAGACATAACTTGTGCAACAAAAAGTTATCACAACTCAAGAATCAACGAGGGACCAACAACATCATTCTTAAGATGTTCAATCTTTGTGAAGAAAACATAACCGCGTTTTTGGAGAGATACCAATAGGGAGACCACTTGATAGAGGATTTGAGCATACTATAGAGTTGGAGGAGGGAATGAAACCAGTAATAGCCACTCCTTACATGCACTCGAAGAAATTTAAAGATGAAATAGAGAAGGCCATCAAGGAGTTACTAGAGATGGGGTATATAAGAACCAGTTCCAGTCCTTTCACTTCTTCTGTTGTCTTGGTCAAGAAGAAATACGAAACCATGAGGATGTGCATCGACTACATGGCTTTGAATAATAAGACGATCAAGAACATGTACCCTATCCCTAAGATCAATGAAATTTTGGATGAGTTGCATGGAGCAGTGTATTTTTCGAAGATTGATCTTCGATACAGATATCATCAAATCAGATTCCGGGAGCAGGATGTCCATAAGACCGCTTTCAGGTGCCACTATGGGCATTACGAGTTCCTGGTCATGCCATTTGGATTGACCAACGCACCAACTACATTCCAATATTGCATGAATCACATTTTCAACAAGCAACTATGGAAATTCTTATTGGTGTTCTTCAATGATCTTCTTATATACAGTAGGACATGGGAGGAGCACTTGTAGCATATGGATGAGATTTTGGGCATCATGGAGGAGTAGCCGCTGTACGCTAAGGAGTCGAGATGTGAGTTCGACATGGTGAAGATATTATACTTGGCCACGTGATTAGTGCACAGGGGGTACATGTACATAGGGAGCAGATCTAGGCCATACTGGATTGGCCACCACTCAAGAACCTTACAGAGTTGTGTGGATTGCTGTACGCTAAGGAGTCGAGATGTGAGTTCGACATGGTGAAGATATTATACTTGGCCACGTGATTAGTGCACAGGGGGTACATGTACACAGGGAGCAGATCTAGGCCATACTGGATTGGCCACCACTCAAGAACCTTACAGAGTTGTGTGGATTCTTCGAGATATGAAGCTACTGCCAACAATTTGTAAAGGGATTTTCACAATTGACTACACCACTCACAAATCACATGAAGAAAGGGGCATTCAGGTGGACAATGGAATCCCAAAAGGCATTCAACAAACTTAAGGAAGTGATGAGCACTTGCCCAGTTTTGGCACTTCCTGATTTCACTTTGTGCTTGAGTGTGATGCTTCAGGGGAAGGAATTGGAGCAATTGTGATGCAATACAGTGTTGAAATATTGTAACTACAAAGAGTATTCTATTTATTATTGAGTTATTATTCATTAGATCAATCCCCTTTTCTGGATTGATCATGTCGGGCATTGTAATTGACCAAATCCCCTTTTGTGGATTGGTCAAACCCTAAATATATTATTCAAATTGAGAAGTCGGCCCCCATGCTAATTAAAGTGGTTTTAACCACTAAGAATACAAGTCGTCCCTGTCTAGTGAAGATACACCTTTCTAGCTCTTGCCAGTTTGTATAAATAAAGGAAGCCAACACCTCATTTGATCGCTCACTCAGTGCGCAAGTCTGGTAGGTGCAGTTGGGAGAAGAAGGAAGAGAGAGGCACATTTCTCATTAGAGGGTATTATCTAGTGTTTGGTTTATTGTCTTGGCATTGTATTGGATATCTATATTAAGGAAGTTTTTGCTGGGTTTTCTCCCCCATGAGGGTTTCCCAGGATAAATGTTGTGTATCTTGTGATTGTGTTTCTCCCAGTGATTCTATCTATGCTATGGTTATCTAGTAAATTGAACTATGGTTATCTAGTAAATTGAAAAGAAACCTAATAATAGCTTAAACCTTAACATGGTTTCAGAGCTAAGCTGAAGAGAGCATCTTTCACTGGATAAAGAAAAACGTCACTGTTGTTGTACAAAAAAATTAGGGATTTTTATTGAAGAGGAATTTCAGCCTAAAAATCATCTAGAAAAGTGCGCCCTAGCCTATGGAACTCTTTGGCACCTTCAACACACTTTTTCAGTGGATAGAACTCCTAAAAGGTGAAACCCTAGTTTTCACCGGTACCAAAAAACCAAGAAACTAGAACCAGTACCAGAAGTACCAATCCATAATTCCGTTGGTCAAGTTTGAAGGGGGGAAAATTTGGATTTTCTGAAATCTAACTGCTCTAGGCTACTCGACTCAGCCAATCTCATCTCCTGGTAAGTTCAAAACTAAATTCTGAGAATTTTCAATTTTTGGTCATTTTCCTAGCTCCAAGTAAAATATGTCTGCAAGCACTAAGCTTGTTGAAAAGCTAGAAGGTGTGGAAAATTTTTGTGCCTGGAAGTATCGGATTGCACTCATTCTTGAAGAGAATGAGCTAGCAAGATTGATTAAAGAAGATATACTAGAACCTACCGATGCTGCAGCTAAAGCAAAACACTAAAAGGACACAGTTAGGGCCAAAAGAATCATTATAGATTCTATTAAAGATCACTTTATTCCTCAAGTGGATTCAAAGAAGACTCCAAAATAAATGTTTTATGCCCTAACCAGATTGTATGAAGGAAGCAACATCAATCATAAGATGAATCTAAGAACTCAACTCAAAAGTACAAGGATGCAAAAAGGATAAACAATTCAGTGATATTTCTCGAGAATATCACAATTCAAAGAAAAACTAGAAGCAATTGATGATACTATAGATGAAGACGAACTTACAATGACGACCCTTAATGGTATCGCAATACCTTGGGATGCATTCATCCAAACTATTCGTGCTAGAAAGGAGAAACTACACTTTGACAGTATTTGGGAAGAATGTGTTCAAGAAGAAGCAAGAGTAGCTAATCGAGAAGCATTACTATCAAGAGATGAATATCAATCCCTAGCTACTCATACTAAAGGAGGAAGAAAGAGGCCTTACTTCTAGAAAGAAACTCATAAGGAGTCTCACTCCCAAAACAAATTCATACATAAAGAATCTCACTCTCCAAGGAGATTCCAGAAGTTTCAGAAAGGTCAAAGAAGAGAAAACAATTTCTCATCCTACCAATGTTACCATTGTGACAAGATCAGACATATTGCTAAAAATTGTTGAGCTAGACGAGAAGAATACAAGAAGAGAAACAAGAGGCACCATGCCCATACAATTGAAAATGAAGAGCCACCCACAAAGATGATACAAGAACAGATTGAAGACTATGTCTTAATCTCTTCCTTCTCAGGATCAATGTCACCTAGTGAGTACACTTGGCTCATAGATAGTGGTGCTTCCAAACACATGACAGGTCAAAGAGACATTCTCTCTTGCCTCATAGAAAAGAAGTTTCCCCAGAAAGTTACTCTTGGAGATGATTATCAATACCCTATCAAAGGAGTAGGAGAATCAAATTACAAACTTGATTCAGGGACCCCAATGAAGATGAAGGATGTACTATATGTACCAGGTTTGACAAAGAACTTAATTTCTACCTCAACTTTAGAGAAGAAAGGCTTCAAAGTTGACTTCATAGATGAAGAAGTTCTTATGTGGCCCAAAGGAAAAACCATGGAAGAAACTATTGTTATTGGAAAAGAAGAAGGTGGCTTGTATAAGCTAAAGGGTCATTAAGAAGCATCCTTGACCCATTCCATTGAGAATCCATGTGAACTTTGGCATAGAAGACTAGCTCACATCAAATACAAGGCATTACCATATGTAAGCAAGGTAGTCACAGGTCTACCAGAATTCAAGGTTGACCATGAAGGTGTGTGCAATGGATGTGCATAAGGAAAGAACATCAAGAATCCTTTCCCGAAGAGAGACAGTAAAGCAGAAGGAGGCCTATAACTCATTCACTTAGATGTATGTGGCCCAATGCCATCAACCTCCATCAATGTGTTGATTAAGGTTGGTTGTCATTGATGTCAACCTTTGAAGAAAGCCCCGTAGCACAAAGGTTTGGGTAATGGACCCAAGATTGTTTGATGTAAATATGACTCATTATTGTTTTATCATGGTTGATAAGAAATAAATATGGATGAACTCCAAAGTGGTCCCCTTATGGTGAAAGCCCTCACGGGAAGACGCTTTGCGGAGTAAGAGAACCCATGCTTAATTGTGGAATAATGAGATGAAGGAAATTGAATTTGTCAGTGAAACTATCCTATATGGATAGTTCTTGTCATGCCATTTCTGGTGGTATGTAGAACATTACATAACTCTTCACAGTTAGAGAGTTATAACCATGAGAAGTTGGAGATCCCAGGTTTGGGTAATGGACCCAAGTTTGTTTGATGGGTAACGGTATGAGTTATGATATATTTTCAGATAATACTATTCTATATGGATAGTACATGTCATTCCATTTCTGGTGGTATGTGGAATGTCACATAACTGCTCACGGTTTGAGAGTTATGGCCTTACGAAGTTGGAGGACCCTCACATGTCATCTAGAAGCCCCAAAAGGTCAAAGTAGTCAAAGTGGTTTAAGGGATTTTAAAAGGTAAATAATAAAGTGAAGTGATGAGTGTACTATAATTCAAAGTGAATACAAAATAAATTATTTAAATAATAAATTTAATGGAGAAATTATAAGTGGGTTAACCCTAAAATAAAGAAAGTGGACAAAGTGACCTAGAAGATGTTTTTAAGGAAACTACTTGGAGAGTATAAATAAGAGGCTAGGCTCTCTCAATTTAATCACACTTGAGCATATTGAATATCTATAGGTTTCTAAGGTAACCAAGTATATATAAGCCGAAATTCTAAGGGAAGGTGAAGAAAAGAAGGCCAAAATGCAATGAATGATAAATTCTTTTGATGATGCTTTCTAAGGTATGTTATTTACATGTCATCTCACCATTTTTGCTATAACGTTTTTTCTATAATGATTTAGACCGTGAAATTGCTATGCCATTGAAAAAACATATCCAAGTATATGTGGTAAAATTTTTAGCTTGTGGGTCGTTGTATTTTTCGAGTCACATTATGTGGAAAATAGGGTTTGTGGCTAGTCCTGGAACTAGTAAAAAACAAGTGTTTCGGGTAAAAATGTCATAAATTCTTCATAACAGATCCAAATTTAGTGAAAACAAATGTATTGGTTAGGGTACAGTCTGTAGTATGCTATGTAATAGTTTCATATCAATGCAACAAATATTCCATTCGGGGCATGCTCTACAAGGTCGCTCTCTAGAATAAACCAGAATTTAGCAAGGTATGCCATTTTTGCTATAACTCATTTTCTGAGAAGTTCCAAGTAGTGACATCTGGAGGAATTTCATAAAACACACTGAAGAACACTGTGTATCAATTTCAGATCTTTATACATTACAGGTACAAATTTATGATTACTTCAAGTTAGGGTTGTTGATTAATCCAAAACTAGACATGTGAGACTAAAGAAACGTTTGATGAAAATGCTAGTCTCTTGTTGTTAAAGTCAATGAAGGTTTGCAAGAATGTGATCATATACATCAGGTCTATTACAAATCAGATTTGGATGATGAAATTGATGAGTGCTTTTGGTTGAGGTACATGTTGAGTACATGGTTGAGACAAGTAGTTGATGAGTTGGCAGATACATGAGGTGTATAGTTGATGATGTTAGTACATATTGATGAATCATAGCTTATGATTAGTTGACACATGATTGGTACATACTTGGTACATGGTTGGATGCACTTGTTTATGTTATAGGTTGATTACAGGGTGTTTGGTACAGGTTGGTGCATGGTTGATACACTTGTTTATGGTACATGTTGATTACACATTGAGGTACAGGTTCAGATTTATTGGTACATGTTTACAGTGATATATCTCACAGTGATAGTGTGACAATGGTTCCATCATTCCACTTCTACTTCAGGGCAGTTGGACGAGGCAAGGACAAGTGGTTGTAGCCACCTTCCGGTTGTAGCCGGAGAACATTGGAGATTGTAGCCTCTTTTTGGTTGGGCCAGAGAATTGGAGAGTTGGAGCTTCCTTCAGGTTGTAGCCTGAGAAACTAGGGGGTTGGAGCCTCCTTCCAGTTGCAGCGGGAAAACAAAGGAAGTTGGTGCTTCCCTCAGGTTGTAGCCTGAGAAACTAGGGGGTTGGAGCCTCCTTCCAGTTGCAGCTGGAAAACAAAGGAAGTTGGTGCTTCCAATGAATGTAATTCTTCAAGACATATAAGAAAAAACATTTCGTGGTTTTCTCCCGATTTGGGTTTCCACGTACAACACTGGTGTACTGTGTATGTGTGTGATTGTTTATTTCTTATTGCTCATTATTGGATAATAATTCTACATTGATATATCATTTGAAGAAAAATGATTATAATTACACTATTACTGATTCACCCCCCCTCTCAGTAATCCAACAATTGGTATTAGAGCAGGTTGCTTCAGAAATCAATTTAACCACTAAAAGGTAGATAATGGAGAGTACCAACTCGTATAAAAATGGAATACCACAGTTTAATGGACATAAGTATGCTTTTTGGAGCATAAGGATGAAGATATATATACAGGCACAGGGATTTTAAGTTTGACAATGAATTGTAGATGGATACACAACACCAACAGTTCCACCAACAAATGACAAAGCAGTAAAACTCGGTGAGAATAATTTCAAAGCCAAAAATGCACTTTTGAATGGTTTCAGTGATACGGTATTCACCAAAGTTGCACAGTGTAAATCTACTAAAGAGATTTGGGACAAGCTTTGAAATATTTATGAAGGAGATTCAAAAGTCAAAGCAACAAAGCTTCAAACTTACAGAGGTCAATTCGAACAACTAAAAATGAAGGAAGATGAAGATATCGCAACCTACTTCTTACGAGTCGATGAAACAATGAATGCAATCATAGGATTGGGAGAAGAAATCGAAGAATCTGTAATTGTTCAAAAGGTGCTAAGATCTCTTCCTATGAGATTCAACCCTAAGATATCAGCACCAGAAGAAAGATCGGATCTAAACTCAATAAGCATGGTCGAACTGCATAGAATTTTCACAGCATATGAGATGAGAATTGAAAAGGCAAATCTAGATGTAAAAGAAGCAACCTTAAAAGCATCAAAAAAATCAAAGTAAAAAAAAAATGAACAAGAATAATATAGCAACATCATCGACGTCTTAGAAGAAGATGAAGAAGTGGCCAACTTCGTCAAAAGACTGAACAAGGGAACCAACGATAGGTATAAAGGTAAACTCCCTTTAATTTGTTTTAATTGTGATGGTATTGGTCATTTTGCTAACAATTGTCCTCATAAGAAAAAGAGAAATGATGAAGGTTACTCAAAAGACAAATAGACATATAAAGACAAAAGAACTACAAAGAAAGTTTTCAAGAAAAACTTATACACCAAATAAGACATCTCATCATCAGATGAAGATGAAGTCAGTGACAGTGAGACATGAAGGGTTCTATTCATGGCAGTAAAAGACTCTGACAAAGAAGACTCCGAAAAATAATATGAAGAAGCCGAAGAAGAATGTGAAGAAGTCGAAGAATAAATTGAAGAGGCAGAAGTTGACTATCGAGAAGAATTAATGTATGCCATAGAAGTTATCAGAAGAGAAAAGAAGAAAAAACAAGAAACTACAAGTAGAACTAGACAAGAAAAATGACACTTGAGAACTAGAATAAATGATCACAAAATTGAAGGTTCAAATAGAAGAAGATAAAAGAATTGAAGAAACACTCAAAGAACAACCAGAAGAAAATGACATGATCATCAGAAACTTGGAAACAGACATCGTCACATTAAGAAAGGATATTCAAAAGAAAAATATGCAGAATAGCTCAAAAGTTTTGGTTGACATTATCAACAGTAAAAAATATCATCTTGACAAGTCTGGACTTGGATACAATCAGACATAAAAGGGATGAAGCTCCAAAACAACAGAGCAAGAAAAAAATCCAAAAAGCTATGCAGAAACAATCACAGGGGACATAAATATATACAAAGAAGATTATAGGGACATTCCTCCACCGAGAAGATTCAGATTTCATAATCAATAACAGACATATAGGCCTCAATAAGAAGAAGGATTCATAAGAGCACCTCCTTTTAGAAGATCTTCAACTCCCAGGTATTAAACTATATTTTTTGGTTTATGTTATGCATGTAATAATTTTGGACATAAAGCTGTAAATTGCAGAGCTAACAACATGAATAATAACAACTTTGAGAGTCATACACAAAGGGGTTATTCAAGAAGACCTAGTGAAACACAAAGAAGAATTTACAACAGGTTTGAATCTTTGAGCACTGAAGTGGAATGTTACAAATGTAACAATTTTGGACACGTGACCAAAGATTGTAGAATGACAGACCTTCCTAAAGAACTTCAACAAAATAACAACAGTCACAGACATGAACCTTAGAAAACGACATGGATTAGAAAGCAAGATCAATATAGCAATGAAGAATGCACAATTTCTCTAACAACTAAGCAAAAGAAACGTGGTTGGTATGTTGACAGTGGGTGTTCAAAACACATGACAGGTGATAAAGAGAAATTTCTTAGATTACGAAATGAAAGAAGTGGATCAGTCTCCTTCGGAAATGAGAATTCATTCAAAACCATTCGAGAAAGCACAGTCCGAATTGGGAACAAGAATGAAAATGCACAAAACGTTCTACTGGTAGAAGATATGAAACATAATCTTCTAAGTGTGAGTCAAATGTGTGACCAAGGTCATAAAGTTACTTTCGATTCACAAAAGTGTGAGATAAGAAAAGAAGGTTGAGTGAAATTGGTCGGTACAACTGCAAGAACTTCAAACAACATATATGTGTTACATTGGAAATAAAAAGTGTTGTTTAGGAAAGGAAGATGAAAGTTGGCTATGACACAAAAGAATGGGTCACATGCATTTTGATAACCTTGTCAAAGTCAACAAAAGAGAAGCAGTCAGAGAAATGCCCCAGATCATGAAACCAACCAACACTTTATGCAAGCATTGTCAACAAGGAAAACAAACAAAGACCAGGTTCAAATCAAAGGAATATTCAACAACAAGATCACTGGAAATTGTGCATACTGATCTAGTGGACCAACTACAAAAAATGGTTTAAAAGGTGAGAGATACTTTATGTTATTAGTTGATGATTATACAAGAATGATTGCAATTTGTTTTCTCAAGAACAAGTCAGAAGCTTTTGAAAACTTCAAGATCTACAAGGAAATGGTTGAAAATGAGATGGATTCAAGAATCAAATGTTTGAGATCTGATAATGGAGGAGAGTTCACCTCAAAGGAATTTATGGACTACTGCGGCAATCATGGAATAAAAAGACAATTCTCCGTTGCTAGGACACTTCAACATAATGGAGTTGTTGAAAGAAAGAACATGACAGTACATGAAATGGCTCGAACAATGATAATGGATTCCAAATTGACAGATATATTTTGGACACAGACAATGCATACAACAATTCACATTCAAAACAAAGTAATGCTCAGAAACAACACTGATAAAACTCTCTACGAGCTATGGAAAGGAAGACCAACAAATGTGAAACACTTCAGAGTTTTTGGAAGAAAATGCTACATCAAAAGAGAAGATGGAAGAATGTGAAAGTTTGACTCTCGTGTGGACAAAGGAATACTTGTTGGTTACTCAAGTACAAGGAAAACATACAAGTGTTACAATCTAAGATTAAACAAAGTTATGTAAAGCATCAATGTAACAATTGATGAAACAGGCAGGCCAGAATCAAAGGAAGAAGAAAACAAATCAATGGAACAACTTTTTGAAGAAGAAACAGAAGATGAAGAGAATCCGACAGAAACAGAAGATGAAGAGAATCCGACAAAAACAGAAGAGCAAGTTCAACAAGTATCTTCAAAGACACCTAGCAAACAAGTACAAAAGAATAATCCTTTAGATCAGATTATTGGAAACAAAGATGCAGGAGTTGAGACTAGAAGAAAAATCTGTTCACGAGAACAAGCACACTTAGTACTCTTATCTACAATTGAACCAAACTGTTTTGAAGAAGCCAACAAGGATGAATTTTGGAATAAGGCCATGGATGAAGAACTTGATCAAATAGAGAAAAATGACACTTGGGAATTGGTTCCAAGACCAAAAAATAAGAATGTGATCGACACAAAATGGGTTTTCAGGAATAAATTGAATGAAGATGGACATGTTACAAGAAACAAAGCTAGATTAGTATGTAAAGGATATGCTCAGATTGAAGGAATCGACTTTGAAGAGACATTTTCCCCAGTTGCCAGAATGGAAGCAATCCGTTTACTTTTATCTTATGCATACTCCAAAAATGTTAAAGTATATCAGATAGACGTAAAATCAACTTTTCTGAATGGGGAACTTGAAGAAGAAGTCTACATTGAACAACCATAAAGATTTTAGTTGTCAGAGAACACATATTATATGTGTAAATTAAAGAATGCCTTATATGGTCTAAAACAGGATCCTACAACATGGTACTCCATACTGGATAAGTATCTGCAGTAGGCAGGGTTCAGAAAATGAAGTGCAAACAACAACCTCTACATCAAGGTAAGTCAAGGTAATATTTTATTAATTGAAGTTTGTGTTGATGATATTATTTTTGGTAGTGATGATGACAGGTTAAGCCATAAATTTGCAAAATATATGCAGAAATAATTTGGAATGTCGATTCAGATACGTTAAAGCAACCAATGATTTTTTATTTCTCAAACCAAGTATATCACAGAAATGCTAAAGAGGTTTGGAATGGAAGATTGCAAACCATTTATCACTCCCATGCAAACCAGGTTCAAGTTGAGCAAATATGATGATTCGATGTCTACAGATCAAATGCAATACAGGTCAATGATTAACAACCTATTGTATGTGACATCATCTAGACCAGATGTAATGCATGCAGTTGGACAGGTGGCACGATTTCGAGCAACACCAAAGGAATCACATGTATTAGCAGTGAAGAGGATTTTCAGATATCTCAAAGGAACACAAGAGTTTGGGCTATGGTATCCAAAAGGAAATGATCTATCACTAATTGTCTACACAGACACAGATTGGGCAGGTTTTATTGATGATCGACGAAGCACCAGTGGAGTAACATTCTACTTGGGTGAGTGTTTAGTATCATGGCGAAGCAAGAAACAATCATCAATATTTCTATCTACAACCGATGCAGAGTATATTGCAGGAACAACATGTTGTACACAGGTTCTTTGGATGAAACAAAATTTGACAGATATACAACTTAAGTATGATGAGCTCATTCCAATATATTGTGATAATACAAACGCCATCAATATTTCAAAAAACCCGGTGATGTATTCCAAGACGAAGCACATTCCAATCAAGTATCATTTTCTACAGGAACAGGTTGCAAAAAAGAACATTAGAGTTGAGTATGTGGGCACAAAAGAACAAGTGACAAACATCTTTACAAAACCACTTCCACGGGAAGCCTTTGAATATCTTCGCCAAAGACTTGGAGTTATTTCTACTCCAAAATGAATGCTTTTTGAATGCTTATCTTATATGTCTTAGATGAACACGACGAAGCACCATAAGAGGACAATTCAGTCAGGGGGAGGAGCCCCAGATGGAAAGATACCTTTGCCATTGATGACAAAGGGGGAGAGATTTATTAGATGCAGAGGATAGAGACATGGTTCCAGGGGGAGCATGAGTGATATGATTTCAGTATTGCATCAGAGTGTTGCCATCAATGCCAAAGGGGGAGATTGTTGATTAAGGTTGGTTGTCATTGATGTCAACCCTTGAAGAAAGCCCCGTAGCACAAAGGT
>ML785393.1:83109-96880 GCA_009831015.1 Picea engelmannii
GAGCATGAGTGATATGATTTCAGTATTGCATCAGAGTGTTGCCATCAATGCCAAAGGGGGAGATTGTTGATTAAGGTTGGTTGTCATTGATGTCAACCCTTGAAGAAAGCCCCGTAGCACAAAGGTTTGGGTAATTGACCCAAGATTGCTTGATGTAAATATGACTCATTATTCTTTTGTCATGTTTGATAATAAGTAAGTATGGATGAACTCCAAAGTAGTCCCCTTAAGGTGAAAGCCCTAATGGGAAGACGCTTTGCGGAGTAAGAGAACCCATGATTAATTGTGGAATAATGAGATGAAGAACATTGAATTTGTTAGGGAAAATATCCTATATGGATAGTGCTTGTCATTCCATTTCCGGTGGTATGTAGAACATCACATAACTCCTCACGGTTAGAGAGTTATGGCCATGAGAAGTTGGAGACCCCAGATTTGGGTAATGGACCCAAGTTTGTTTGATGGGTAACGATATGAGTTATGATATATTTTCAGATAATACTATTCTATATGGACATTACATGTTATGCCATTTCTGGTGGTATGTGAAACGTCACATAACTCCTCACGGTTTGAGAGTTATGGCCTTATGAAGTTGGAGGACCCTCACATGTCATCTAGAAGCTCCAAAAGGTCAAAGTAGTCAAAGTGGTTTAAGGGATTTTAAAAGGTAAATAATAAAGTGAAGTGATGAGTGTACTATAATTCAAAGTGAATATAAAATAAATTATTTAAATAATAAATTTAATGGAGAAATTAGAAGTGGGTTAACCTTAAAATAAGGAAAGTGGACAAAGTGACCTAGAAGATGTTTTTAAGGAAGCTACTTGGAGAGTATAAATAAGAAGCTAGGCTCTCTCATTTTAATCACACTTGAGCATATTGAATATCTATAGGTGTTTGAGGTAACCAAGTATATCTAAGCCAAAATTCTGAGGGAAGGTGAAGAAAAGAAGGTCGAAATGCAAGGAAGAATAAATTCTTTTGATGGTGTTTTCTAAGGTATGTTATTTACAGGTCATCTCACCATTTTCACTATAACTTTTTTTTTATAATGATTCAGACTGTGAAATTGCTATGCCATGGAGAAAACATATCCAAGTATTCGTTGTAAAAAATTCATCTTGTGGGTCGTATTTTTGGAGTTACACTCTGTGGAAAATATGGTTTGTGGCTAGTCTTGAAACTAGTAAAAAACAGGTGTTTTGGGTAAAAACGTCATAACTTCTTCATAACAGATCCAAATTCAGTGAAACCAAATGTGTTGGTTAGGGTACAGTCTATAGTATGTTGTGTAACAGTTTTATATCAATGCAACAAATATTCCGTGCAGGGCATGCTCTACAAGGTCGCTCTCTAGAATAAGTCAGAATTCAACAAGGTATGCCATTTTTTCTATAACTCCTTTTCTGAGAAGTTCCAAGTAGTGACACCTGGAGGAATTTAATAAAACAAACTGAAGAACATTGTGTATCAATTTCAGATCTTTATACATTACATGTACAAATTTATGATTACTTCAAGCTAGGGTTGTTGACTAATCCAAAACTAGGCATGTGAGACTAAAGAAAAGTTTGATGAAAATGCTAGTCTGTTGTTGTTAAAGTCAAAGAAGGTTTGCAGGAGTGTGATCATATATACCAGGTCTATTACAGATCTACAAATCAGATTTTGATGATGAAATTGATGAGGGCTTTTGGTTGAGACAAGTAGTTGATGAGTTGACACATACATGAGGTGTATAGTTGATGTCGGTACATATTGATGAGTCATAGTTTATGAGTATTAGACACATGATTGGTACATACTTGGTACATGGTTGGATGCACCTGTTTATGGTACAGGTTGATTACAGGTTGTTTGGTACAGGTTGGTGCATGTTTGATGCACTTGTTTATGGTACAGGTTGATTACAGGTTGAAGTACAGGTTGATGCATGGTTGATGCATGGTTCAGATTTATTGGTATAGGTTTACAATGATATATCTCATAGTGATAGTGTGACAATGATTCCATCATTCTACTTCTACTTCTACTTCAAGGCAGTTGGACGGTGCAAGAACAGGTGGTTGTAGCCACCTTCCGGTTGTAGTCTCCTTCTGGTTGTAGCTAGAGAATTTGAGAGTTGGAGCTTCCCTTAGGTTGTAGCCTGATAAACTAGGGGGTTGTAGCCTCCTTCCAGTTGCAGCTGGAAAACAAAGGAAGTTGGTGCTTCCCTCAGGTTGTAGCCTGAGAAACTAGGGGGTTGGAGCCTCCTTCTAGTTGCAGTTGAAAAACAAAGGAAGTTGGTGCTTCCAATGAATGTAATTCTTTAAGACATATAAGAAAAAAAATTCCTTGGTTTTCTCCCGATTTGGGTTTCCACATAAAACACTGGTGTACTGTGTATGTGTGTGATTGTTTATTTCTTATTGCTCATTATTGGATAATAATTCTACATTGATATAACATTTGAAGAAAAATGATTATAATTACGCTATTACTGATTCACCCCCCTTATCACTAATCCAACACATCGGGTATGTATACTATGTGTCTTTTATTGACGACTATTCTCGCAAAACCCGGGTTTACTTTTTGAAATCAAAAGATGAAGTGTTCAATAAATTCAAGGAATTCAAAGCCTTGATAGAGAATCTCTCTGAAATAAAGATCAAGATACTCAGGTAAGATAACGGAGGAGAGTACACCTCAAAAGAGTTTGCAAACGTTCACAAAGATGCTGGGATCAAGAGGTTTCTCACCACTCCCTACAATCCTCAACAAAATGGTGTAGCAGAAAGAAAGAACAAAACTATAATGGAATCAGTAAAGACTATGATCCACGATCAAGATCTTCCAATGCACTTATGGGCAGAAGCAACAAAAACAATAGTATATGTACAAAACAGATTGTCTCATAGTGCGCTTGGGTTCAAGACCCATGAAGAGATGTTCTCCGAAAAGAAGCCAGAAGTAAGCCATTTCAAAATATTTGGTTGCTCAATATTCGTACACATTTCGAAAGAGAAGAGAACCAACCTGGACCCTTCAGGAAATAAGGGAATATTTGTTGGATACTGTGAGGTCTCCAAGGCCTTCAGAGTTTATATACCAGGTTACCATCATATTGAGATCAACAAGGATGTAACCTTTGATGAAGATGCAACACTCAACAAATCAAGAAGATGCCAACTTGAATAAGTATATGAAAAAGAACCTGTGGCTCCCATAGTTGCAGAACCAATCAGGGAAGTCATAACTTCCTCTGATGAGGAGATTCTAGAAGATCATGACACAATAAAATCTCAAGAACCTCCCAAGATGACGATCTCCCATAATATAAATCCAGCCCGGGCTAGGGAACTTATTCAATATGGAGAGAAGTATGGTGCCCCCGAAGGAACCATGAGGCAAGTCACGAAACCCAAGCCATTCTCTAGTTATATGTCTTTGATGTGTGATCTCTTAGAGAATGAGCCTATTTTCTTTGAAGAATCTATTCATAAGAAAGAATGGATAGATGCCATGACAGAAGAATACCAATCCATTATAAAGAATGATGTATGGGAAATAGTTCCCAGACCAAAGAACAAGGGCGTGGTATCTTCCAAATGGATTTCAAAATAAAACATGCTGCTGATGGAAGTATTGAGAAATATAAAGCAATGTTTGTTGCTCGTGGATTTTCTCAAAAAGAAGGCATTGAATATGAAGAGACGTTTTCTCATTAGCCATATACACTTCAATCAAAACCATCATATCTCTTGCAGCTATACGATGAAGTGGAAGTTACACCAGATGGACGTGAAAACAAATTTCTTGAATGGTTTCATTGAAGTAGAAGTGTATATAGAACAACCTCAAGGGTTTGAAGTTGAAGACACGAAGACTCATGTCTGCAAGTTGAAGAAGGCTCTGTACGGATTAAAGGAAGCTCCTAGAGCTTGGTATGGAAGGATTGAAAGTTTCCTGGAGAGCTTGGGCTTTACCAAGAGTAAAGATGACTCTAACCTTTACTTCAAGGTTATGAATGATGAGCCTGTTATATTGCTGTTGTATGTGGATGACTTATTCTTAACTGGAGAAGAAAATCTCATCACTGATTGTAAGAAGAATCTCGCTGCAAAATTTGAGATGAAATTCCTTGTCCTAATGCACTATTTCTTAGGCTTTGAGGTTTGGCAGAGCCCAGAGAAGATCTTCCTTAACCAAGGGAAGTATGCAGTTGAAATACTGAAGAGATTTTATATTTTGGAGTATAAATCCATGAATACACCCATGGAAACAAAGTTGAAGATCCTGGTTGACACTTCATCAGAATTTATTGATGCTACACTGTATAGACAGATCATTGGATCGTTGATATATCTGACGAACACCAGACCAGATATATGTTTTGATGTGAACACCTTGAGTCAATTTCTGGTAGAGCTCAGACGTGTTCACCTGGTTGCTGCAAAACATGTGATGAGGTACCTTAAGGATACATTAG
This sequence comes from Picea engelmannii, assembly GCA_009831015.1. NCBI lineage: Eukaryota > Viridiplantae > Streptophyta > Pinopsida > Pinales > Pinaceae > Picea > Picea engelmannii. The sequence continues at coordinate 87,584 of ML785393.1, forward strand.
ATTATGGTCTCAGTTATAATGGAGATCATGACTTCAATTTGAGTGGTTATACCAATTCAGATTGGGTTGGAAGTGTCTCTGACAGAAAGAGCACTTCAAGATGTTGTTTCAGTCTGGGGTCAGCCATGATCTCATGGCAGAGTAGGAAGCAATCAAACATTTCTCTTAGCACGACAAAAGCATAATACATCGCTGCATGTTCCACAAGTTATGAATCCATATGGCTTCGGAAGTTGTTGACAGGTCTATTCGATCTGGAGATGGAAGAAACTGTGATCCTATGTGATAACCAGAGTTGCATAAAGATGACAAAGAACCCTATGTTCCATGACAAGTCAAAACACATAGAGAAATGATATCATTACATCTGTTGTATGGTGCAGAGAGGAGCCATAAAGCTCCGACATGTTAGCCCAGATGAACATGTTGCTGATGCATTGACCAAGCCTCTATCTCACGTAATTTTTGAGCACTTTCGAGATAAACTTGGTGTATTACGAAAGGACCTCCCTCAAAAGGGGGAGTAGTTTTGATGCTAGCCTAGTGCTGAATATTTCCAGCTTCGTGCTGATGTTGTTGTGATGCCATCCTAGTGATGAAGATTTCCAACTTCGTGCTGATGTGGTTGTGATGCCAGCCTCGTGCTGATGTTGTTGAGATGCCAGCTTCGTGTTGAAGATTTCTAACCTAGTGCTGAAGTTGATGATGCTTCAGCTTTCGTGTTGTGATGTTGTTGTTGTTGTTGATGATGCTCCAACCTTCGTGCTGTGATGTTGTTGTTGTTGATGATGCTCCAGCCTTTGTGCTATGATATTGCTGTTGTTGATGTTGTATCAACCTTTTGTTGTTATTTATGATGATGTATTAGTGTTATACTAATCCATATTGATGCAGATGATGATGATGCCATTCTAACTCCCTTCTATGAATGATGATATTGATGATGATAAAAACTTCTGATGATTTATAGATATGGCAGTCAATGTTCCAGATGTTGTTCATGTTGCTTCTCTCTCTCTCTCTCTCTCCTAATGATGTTGTAGAATACCCTTCTTGTTAAGGGGGAGTGATGAAATATTGTAATTGCAAAGAGTATTCTATTTATTATTGAGTTATTATTCATTAGATCAATCCTCTTTTGTGGATTGATCATGTCGGGCATTGTAATTAACCAAATCCCCTTTTGTGGATTGGTCAAACCCTAAATATATTATGCAAATGGAGAAGTCGGCCCCCAGGCTAATTAAAGTGGTTTTAACCACTAAGAAGACAAGTTGGTCCTGCCCAGTGAAGAGACACCTTTCCAACTCCTGCTATTTTGTATAAATAAAGGAAGCCAATGCCTCATTTGATTACTCACTCATTTGCTCACTCAATGCACAAGTCTGGTAGCTGCAGTTGGGAGAAGAAGGAAGAGAGAGGCACATTACTCAATAGCGGATATTCTCTAGTGTTTGGTTTATTGTCTTGGCATTGTATTGACTATCTATATTAAGGAAGTTTTTGCTGGGTTTTCTCCCCCATGAGGGTTTCCGAGGATAAATGTTGTGTATCTTGTGATTGTGTTTCTCTTAGCGATCCTATCTATGCTATGGTTATCTAGTAAATTGAAAAGAAACCTAATAATAGCTTAAACCTTAATACATAGATGTCTGTTAGCATACAAGAGTAGGAAACTCATCGAGTCAGAGAGGTTCTATTCCATCTACGTCAAGGAAATGCTCACCATCATCCATTCTTTGGAAAAATTCAGACAATACTTGGTAGGTGGAAATTTTTTGGTTAAGACTGACCACGACAATTTTAGACATTTCTTGGAATAGAAGGAATTAAATGAGAGGAAACATAAGTCGGTCAACAAATTGTAGGAATATAAATTTGACTTTGAGTATATGAAAGGGAAGAAAAATGCGGTTGCTAATGCTCTCTCCAGGAAACTTGAGATATGTTCACTTGCTGAGATTTCAGCTGACTGGAAATCTCATCTCTTAGTAGAGTATTAGAAGAGTAAATTTGATTGTGAGTTGATGGATCACAACATGCAAGATGACAAGTACAAAGTGGTGGATTATATCATCTACTATAAGGACCGCATATACTTAGTCCCTGAGTCTACATTGAAGGAGAAGATTATGAAGTCTATGCATGATGCACCTATGGTAGGCCATCCTGGGTACTTAAAAGTTACAAGAAGATCAGGGAGAGGTTCACTTGGAAAGGCCTCAAAGATGATTTAATAAGACATGTGAGGGAGTGTATGACTTGTCAACAAAACAAGTTAGATCAGAGTCATCGTGCAGGGTTATTACAACGATTACCCATCCCAGAGTAGAAGTGGGAAAGCATGTCACTAGACTTCATCATAGGTATATTGAAGGTATAGGGCATAGATTTCATATATGTGGTGGTTGATCGGTTGACCAAGTTCACATAATTCTTTGCCATTCCCTTAGAGTACATGGAAACATAGGTAGCATAGTTTTTCTTCAGGGAGGTATTCATACTCCATGGGTTTCCGAAGTACATTGCTAGTACATGGACGACAAATTCCTTAGTGCTTTTTGGAAGGAGTTGTTCAGGTTGGATGACATAGATTTAACTCCTAACACTAGTTATCACCCCCAGAAAAATTGTTAGACATAGATCGTGAACAAGTGGCTCGAGGGATATTTACATAACTATGTTTTTGGGCAACATGAAGCATGTATTAAGTGGTTTCATTTGGGAGAACATTGCTATAATACCACTTATCACATGTCAATTGGTATGAACCCATTTCGAGAATTATATGGCTATGATGCTCCTTTGTTTTTTGATATCAAATTTTGGGATAACAGGGCCCCCAAATCCAAGGACTAGATTCAGAAGAGTCAATATATCCTTAAGACTCTCAAGGATAATTTACAAATGACATAGAATCAACATAAGATCTATGTAGATATGTATAGGGTCAAGTGCACTTTTGAGGTGGGATAATTGGTATTTTTGAGATAAGATCCCTACAAATAGTCTTCACTGAAGAAAAGTAAAACAAAAAAGCTAAAACCACTCTTTTATGGCCCTTATAGGGTGATTCAAAGATTTGGTGAGGTATCTTATGATCTTGATTTGCCGGAATAAAGTAATATCCACAATGTGTTTCATGTTTCGTGCTTCAAGAAGGAATTGAGACAACAGGTCACTTCTTCGACAACGTTACCCCCATTGGATGAGGAGGGGAAGTTAGTGTTGGTTCCTGAGGAATTTCTGGAGGTCCGAGAGAGGAAATTGCGTAACAGGGTGATCCGAGAGTACCTCATCAGGTGGAGAGATTTTATAGTAGAGGATGCCACGTGGGAATGCGAACAGATCTTGCAACATTCTAACTTGCAGTTGCTTGAGGAAAAACAATCTCGGGAAGGGAGGAATATAACGTTCCTTTCCAAATGATCACTCCAGAAGATTGACGTAATAGTCTAAGTGATTCCCGTAGGCTATAATCAGTGGAAGGAAAAGGGATTAATTAGTTATTTGATGTCATCGGGGTGAAAAACCAATCTTTTTAAAAGTGACCTTGAGTAATTAAGCGAAAATGTGTTTTAAGTGAATTTGAGCTTGGAAAGTCACTTTACTTTATTAAAAGGGTAAAAGGGTCAACAAAAGGGTGAATGAGGAAATAAAAGAGGAATGAGGGTGCCCTCTATCATTATGCATTGTTATTTTCTAAAAACAAATTGGAGAGAACTCTTGTAGCTTTGGCTCTTGGGACAAAAAACCCTAGAGATAAATATTGGTTTCGATCATGAGACCGTCCACCCTAGCTGGTGATGGAGAGAAGATCACTCAGATATTTTTACTGTGCTTCATTGTGAGGAAGTTGATCATTTGACGACTAAGTTTTCTTGTTTGTGGTTGAGTTTCTTATGTTACCATTTGAGTTTTCTCTCTTTGTGACTGAGTTCTACTTGTACGACAGTCATGTTTCTTGTTTTTGGGTCATATCTCTTCATTGGGGCTGAGATTTCCCTTTGCTTTCCGAGTTGGCTATGAGCGGGGCAAGTTCATTTGAGTGGGGCTGAATATATCTTTGATGGTAGAGTTCCTTCTTGGGAGAAGCCAATTTTTTAATCAAGGGGCCGAGATATTCTATTATTGGGTTGATATCTCCTTACAAAAACAATTTGCTGGCTATTGGGGATCGATTACCTTGTTGGTGGGAATATTTACAATGTTATGGGTTCGTGGGACTGAATTCCTTGTGGCTGGGCCGGTTTCCCTTGTGCCTGGATGGAGTACATTGCTTTGGGACCAAATTTGCTGTAGTGAATGCCTCTATTTTGGGGAAGGATATTTTTTCATTTGGAGTGGACTTTATTTATATGACTATTGTATTCTTTCTCTACCTATAGGTAGCCCACTTTATTAATGTACAAGTCAGAATCTGATTTACTTGCTTACTATTATAGTTTCTAATCGTAAGAAAATGTCTTACTGCTGCCATATAATCCCAATGCAATAAGTTTTTGGGCATCTATATTCTATGTTTATTGTATGATGTTAGCAAAAAAAACTAGAATTACCAAGATGTTGACAAATTTTGCTTGCACTCAAACTGTTTGACAAAATGTCCACACCAACAAACTAAGATAATTTTTTTTTTTTTTAGTGAGGGTAATTACATAAAATGGCCCTGCAAGCCGATTTCTCCAAATATTTCCACCTAGAAAGTACCAAGATGGATTAAAAATTATATAATGATCCAATCTGGATCATACCTCCCCATTTAGGGATGAATTTGGTCCCCAAAATATTTATTGAATCAGGTGATGGAACTTTTCCGCTACATTCTCTCTAAAGTACCATTTTTATTTGCCTCGAAGTTGTCTTTTAGAGTCAATTTGCAAAAGGTCATCCTACCCCTGTCTTGTAGTTTTTAACTTCCTCTACAAAACTATATCCTCTACAAAATCTACTGGATCTTTTGGTGCTAAATCCTCTATGGTAGGTAGGACTCATTCCTCAGTTTCCTGATCCAACATGCTAGATGTTGAGGAAAAGATATGAATTGATCTTACTCAAGCATTTCCAGACTTTACTTGGCTAAAGTAAAGTAGACGGGAATATCACCCTATGTTTATAGCCAACAAAAATATATATCCTAACTCACAAGTATTAATTACAAGTGCTCAGGCTAGTCTTTTATCAACAAAAAACTTGCTGGAAATTCAATTTTTATGTATTTTTCTGAACATATCAGTTGCTGAAATAAATGTAAGAACATAAGTAGAGACACCAATATGATATTCAAGATATATGAGACATAAATAAATATTTTATTTCATTCCAATTCACCAAAGAGTCATTGTCTTTACAAAACTTCACACATAAATCTTGGACCAAAGTCAAACTTAGAAATCCCCGATGGAACATACAAAAGGACCTCCGACAGAAAACCAAAACTGAACTCTAAAAGATGGATCAACTTGCCACAGATTGCTTCCCACTCGACTTTGCACAATAGCCTTTATCAATCATGAAAATTAATTCATAAACAAACAAGTCTACACAGACTATCAAAGATAGATCAACACCTTTGAAGAACAAGTGTTTGAATGATTTGATTCAGCCATGAATATTGATGTCTACAATAAGACCCTGCTATCACAAAAGAGAATTAGGCTATGATGAATATATGAATGAATGAAAACTGAACTATCTCAACATAAACTCAAAGAGAAAACCTTAGCATGCTTTGTGCTTCTATCCTCCTCTTGTTCCTCCCCTTAGTTAAGCTTTTAACAATTTAGAATTGGTTAGAGTAGTTGAACTAACTTATTAGTTAAGCTAACATAAGGCTTTAACGAACTTTAGTTAAGGAGGGGGAAAATTAATAATCATAATAGGGTCATAATTAAATAATAACTAATAGGTGGGACCCCCTTGTGACTCCTTTAGTGATAAATATCATCACATCATAACATAATCCATTTGTTAAGCAAACACACCCCTTGTGCCTTCCTTCAAAACATATTTTCCTTTGACAATTATAGCTCATAAACTTGAAAATATTTGAAACTAATACTCATATATCCAAAATAAAACATGTTGTCCAAAATCCATGGAGTCCACTGTCATAAAACAATAAATAACATAAAATTAAAAAACCATATTTTCTAGTCTGTGAAGCAACCCTTGGTTGCTATTGTCACCTCCTGATTTCCTTGAAATTGCCTTGAGCTGGGCAAAGCCTTTAGGCTTTATCTCACTGATCAAGTGGGAAAAATCATCCGTCAAATGCATCTGTGAGGACACAGATTTGTGAGAGTCATTGGAGGGTGAGGAAGGGGCAACAACAACTTTTCCTTTATCAGATGCATGGTGGGCTTCAGTCTTCAATCTCTCGCTGGCATGGGAGGATTGCACTGGTGAGTGGTTAGGGGCATCTTGGGAAATGGGGTTCGAAGGTGGGGGAGCAGGCAAGGTTACGTTTGGCCAGCCACAGTGTTGGGAGACTACCGAGTGAATAATCTCCCACCACCCATCGTTTTCCAGGATTTCAGGCTGTAAAGCGACATGAGGAGGCACATGTATACCGGGGGCTTGAGGGGTTTGGAAGGGAGGGATTTCAGGATTCGGTTGGACTATTCCCTATCCAATCCAATTAAAGAACCCAACATGGAAAAATTGGCCAAGCTCTTCAGAATCAACATCAAAATGTATTGAGAACCTAGGCCTCCTTGGGTCTCGGTTCCAGTTACCTCTACCTCTGTTTCCTCGGCCATGGCTTCCCCAACTGAAAAAAATCATCTTGCATATGTTAACAATTAGAAAATAGTATTTTAAATAACCATGCATGACAAATCTTTAAAAATACAAAATATATTTGGCTCAGAATGTATCAGGCTCATGCAATCCAATCCATACAAATTGTTCTAATGTTAATCAATGAGAAGAGGGGTGGAAAAAATGTTCAGGGATACATGAGGGGTTTGTAATTAGTGAAAATATGATATAATGAAAGGGGAGAGATATGGTCATTTCTCAATGATAACAAAAATCAACTATAAGCAAGCCACTTTTTCTGCCACTTTTTCCCACTCTTAACACAAAAATCTGCCACTTTTTCCCAATCTTAACACAAAAATTCTCTTAGCTATGATAAATATCAGAATAGGGGGTGAATACAATGAATATGGGACATGTGAGGGGGTTGTAATTAGCGGAAAATGAGATAATGAGAGGGGAAAAAAACATTTACTGTTCATGAGATTAATCAATCAATCCATAACATATTTTGCAGTAAGAAAAATATGCATCAACCAACAATCAGATGACTGAGTAATAATTCCTGTGTATTTAACTAGTTCACTATCCAATAATAAAATATCCGACACAGTGCCATGATTAATTGACTATACAACCAAACAACCACTATTTAGACCCAGGCTATGTAGGAGTAAATTTCCAAGGCAATGTAACCATGCCATTGTAAAACAAAACAAGTCAATGTGACTTAAAAGCTGAACCAAATAACCAACACGCCTATCATCAACAGTGGTCAATTTGCAATCAATAATGCGCATAAAACTTAGTGGATATCACTGAGCATGAAAACAAGTCATCCATACTACGCGCGGTGTGCTATTGAGAAATATTCATGGTGCAACAATTCCACTAATCACACAACAACATACGACCACGATATAACTCAATAAATTGTGCCGAGCTATTGATTTAACCGATCGTGATTGACCAAGCTGTGCGCACTTAGGTTTATTCAACCAACAACAAAAGATGCAATAGATATAACATGTCCAATAATTTACTTTGCAAAACACCCTATACAGAACGCGACCTGCATGAGCAACCTCAATATTCGTAACCAATGCCAACCATCAACCGAAACATCAAAAGTGTGAATATTAGTGAGTGTATATCAACTAACAAATTCCACTGTGGTAGAGAAACAACCAATCACACAAGCCATGGTAGCTATGCATAACCAAACATTTAATCAACACAGGGTAGATTCCCTTCCATTAAAATCGACAAGTTACTTAGCATAAGGCGGGTGACTGTGACCTTAAAAATCAAATAGCAATGTAAGGTTTATGCTAATATCATAGAGGTAGTGACGGGAAGCCATACCAACATGATGGCTATACGACCCACGTGTGAGCTTGTATTCAAGGTAATAGACCACAATAGCTGGAAACAACTTGAGAGGCTCGACAATTTCCCTATGCAACCCCAACTTGGAGGGTTAAGGGTTTGCATAGTAGCCTTCACAGGAGGAACACAACTAACTTCAGTGAGACTTCGAGGCCGAAGGTGTATGCACAAGGGGCAGTGGTGCTTGTGGACGGGAGATAGTCCCTTTACAAGGCCGAAACAAGAAAATGAGGCTCTTAATTAAACCCAATAACCGTGAAGACAATCATCCAACCATGATTTTAAACAAAACCCTTCAACCAACATGCAATGGTAATAAATAACTATCACCTAGGAAGACTAACAATCCAACAAACTTAACTGATATAAGCCGAGCCATCTATTTTCCATTCAAATCCAAAATTCCACATAGTTGCAGCACTCAGGACAAACACAAACCCACACAACTGAGCCAAAATCATTTCATAACTAGAGTGAATTCAAGAATTTCCAAAAGAGATATACCTGTTAATTGAAATCCTTAAGACGCCGTGTGGTCGAGTGGTTTCACCCTGCTAAAAATTCGGAGTGTGAACAAAACAACAAGATCAAACAATAGTTCGACTAGGGTGGCAACCAACGGGAAGGGTAAAGGTGACATGTAGTAAATGCACATCGCCTCCGCCCTTATCTCATTTACTCCACAGTACATGCCAACGAGCCTTCCATTAACACCATTAATCAACCAATGCATCGATAATATCAACACATTTAAACCATAGCATAATCCAAGTCCACATAATAATTCAACCATTTGCAATCACCTTGCCAAATGCGCCACCCATGTTTACATTTCCGATATAACTCAAATAAATCGCTTGACCACTACATAATCTAAACGATCATGTATAGAATCATCACCAAATAGCGTGATCAACATCAACCCTAAACATAGCATAATCACCATAAAAAACGCAAGCCATCACTTCCATGAGCCACCAACGTTATAACATATGTATATCAACTACCGATTCCATTAAGCAATGCATAACCAATGCATTATCACCTTGCCAAATGCGCCACCAAAATTTCCACCATATGCATATAAAAATGTAACTTAACAATATTTCATAGCCATTTCTTTGTTAGCTAGGACTTAACCACTAT
>ML785393.1:96930-117688 GCA_009831015.1 Picea engelmannii
CAATGCATTATCACCTTGCCAAATGCGCCACCAAAATTTCCACCATATGCATATAAAAATGTAACTTAACAATATTTCATAGCCATTTCTTTGTTAGCTAGGACTTAACCACTATCAACAAGTATTTTCATGCATATAGTATCACAGAGCTAGGTCTCTTTTGCATTAGATATAGTATTTTGTTTTTTCTCAAAATGCCTCTCTGCAATTTTCACTAACATTTTTGTTGTATAGATGCGAGAAGAACAAATACCATAAATGAATAGCAGGATGTAGTATCATGAAGGAACAACATCTCAAAGCTTCATTGATATCAACGACAACCATATTCTCATCAACCATGTAAAACTTTGTAGCACATAATCATAACATTGAAAATGAATAGACTTGATCTTCATAAGTTCAAGGGGGTCCCACCTACTAGCATTATTTAATCTTATATAATAATAGGCTTAGAAACACTTTGCGAGCGAAATTACGTTGACATTTTCAATTGTCAACAAACTGGTGACTCCATAGGGAAATTTGTTTTTAACAGATTAGAACTCATAACTCATGGTTTCACAGACAAAGAATAGTAATCTCAAGAAGACTTGACTCGAATGATTATGCAACAGGGGGAAGTGAGCGGATTTAATGGATAGGTGACCGAGAATTTGGGAATAACTCATGAAAACTGTTAAGTATGAGGGGTTTTACCACTGTATGCATAATCATTTTACTGGAATAAGCTCTTAACTTGAAAGAGGAAAAATATATATTTGCTCTTAAGATCTTGATGGATGAAGAAATGGCAAGAAGAAGCGGGAAACAACCAATTCCTCGTAAGATAGCAGCAAAAATATGTAACAATTTCAAGGGCCCTTCAGTGGAGAGATTATAGTTGCTGTGCAAGCTTGATTGTCATTGACTAAAAATTCTTTGCAGGAGTTTCACTGTGGCAGAATTGATCCAACAATATGACCTGACCAAATACTAAAAGATGATAAAGACAAAATTTGCAACATAAGTAATAATCCAAAAATTAAAACAACAACAGTGAAAGACAAAAATAAAATGCAGCAAGAAAAAATTGAACTCAAAAAGTAGAAACCAAAGTGCTGTAAAGCAGAAAAAGAAGCACAAAAAATTGAAAACAAAGATAAGCTACTAGTATATAGAAAGATACAATCAACAAATAAAACTTTTCACTCTGGTCCCTCGCAATACTTTAAGCGAGGACTATTAGTGCTGTGAGAAAACCATTGTCTCTGTAATTCCTTTAAAATTTCCAAGTTAGTGTCAAAGACAAAAGTAATCTGGAAATGACCCGACACTTGACACTCTAACATAACTATCAGCCTTTTGACGCATACGATTAAATCATCAAGATAAACATGGAGACTGACCAATTCATCGAAAGTTGTGTGTATAGGTCCTTTTAAGGCGATACTTGTATCAAATAAGCCAGAGGGCAGGCAATTGTAAGACATAGTATTGCAATTAGTAATGAAAGTGGTTTTGTGATAAATTTCCCCTTCTACCTTGATTTTATTGTAACCAAAGAAACTGTCAAGTAAGGGCTCCAAGTATAAATCTACGATTTGTTGCTGACACATTTCCATATTGAGAGGAGGGAAAGGATTTCTTATAATTGCTTGCCTGAAAGTTCGAAGACTAATGCAGGTTCTAAAATTATCAGGGGTCTTCGAAGCAAGTTTCCAATTGGAAACCCCTTCAGGGTGGAAAAAAGAAAACATTTCAGTTCTTAAGGAATTCCTCAACTCCCTTGAAAGGTTGCTTCTAGTGCAGAGTTCACAAGTCTTTGTTCTTGCCTGGTTGTTTTCATTATATGCTGAACAAGACCTGGATCAAAACCACGAAGACCCGCATTAAACCAAGCAAAAACCTTTTGAAATCCACTAAGTAATTCAACAGATTTCATTTCTTCTTTATCAGAACCCTGGATATTTATTTTAACGTTCGATGAAGATCCAAGTGTCCTAATGTTCATGGAGATGGCTTCAACCACCTTCAGTTGTGACTCTTCCTTTTCTTTATTGCCTCCAACACTCGATGAAAATGAACTCTCAAGAGGAATCAAGCCCTCAGGAATCTTATTATTTTTCGTGGATATAATTTTCTCAGGCTTAAGAGGTTCATCTTGGATGATCGCGCAAATGCTCTCATCATTAGGGAGGGCCTCCCAAGATCCTACATGGCCAGGAATATACAGATGATATAGCAGTTGAAAAACACAATCATTCTTGTGAGGCAAAAGTTGCTGATTATGGAAGGCTGCAAAGACAACTAATCGATCAGCCATGGAATGCAATTCCTTCTTCACATGAGTGATGTTGAAAGACAGAAGGTTCGAGACAAGTGCCCAAACAGTTTGGGAGTATTCTTCTATTAGCTCGTTTCCAGGAGAGCATATTTTGCATATCATGTTCACAACAAGCTCAGAACTTCCAAAAAATGAAAGGTGACCACAACCGAGATTAAGGGCGTTCTCAATGCCTAATAATAAAGCTTCGAAATCAATGACATTATTCGAACAAGAAAACTCTAACATGTAGGATAGATTATGAATTTTCGGTGCAGGAGAAACCAAGGTAATGCCAGCCCCATTTCCTTCACTAGAGCATGAACCATCAAAATACATATGCCATAAATCCTTATCTAAATCGGTTCTTTCCAAAGGTATATTATCCTCTTTAGCAAAGATGGAATATACTCCTAGGTCTTCTTCAACATAGTTTACGTTGGATTGCAGAACATTCTCTATGTAGTGTGAAATCCTTCCCTCTCTAAGAACTATTATATTCTTACCATTCCGAGGAGAGGATAAATGTGTCCCATCGAGCGAGAGGTATCCACCGGTTAGGGCTTGCCAATCTCTTCCCAATATAATTGAATAATTGTTCACATTCATATCAATCACCTGAATGCTGAGGGTTGTCCGTATCTTAGAATGAGCGCATAAAACCAAGGTTAAATCCTTAATCTCACCTATGGTCGTTTGTTGCAGACTATTATAGGAAAGCATGCTTCTAGCGTTTTCGTTTGTACAAGATAAGCCTTGCTCTTCCATAATAATCTTCGACATGACACTTGGGCCTGAACCACCATCAATGAGGAAACAGTGGGCTATTTTATCCATGATCTTTACAGGAATATAAAAAGGGTGATTTTTTGCAGGGTATCTAAAGTTATGTACACCTACTTTATTTACAGAAGAATCCTCTTCACTTACCTCTTTAGAAATATTGGCTACAATGGAAGCTTTTCCTTCCATGAATTGTTTCAGATGCATCTGTTGTTCAGTGATGACAACCATGTATAGGAGGGTTGCATATGCCTTGATGTTGGCCAATTGATTCAAGATATTGTATTTGGAAGAGGGGGGAGGAGGATTGATCCCTTGACTCTCAGGAACTTTGGGAACCTGGGGCGTAGAAACTGTTGAATATGAACTCGGGTTAGAAGAACTCCGAGGAGGGTCAAATTTTCCTTTTGGGGCATAGGCTTTGTTCCTGGTATTGATGACCATGACATCTTATAGCTCAGAAAAATCTAGGACAATGATAGTAGCTTCTAGTATTTTACCAAAGATCTTGTCCTTGGCAGTCTTCCTTACCTCACATGTGGTTTCTTCATGGTGTTCCTCACAAAAGTTACACCAACTCCTAGGTAGGATAGATTTGGGATGAAAATTATTTTCAACCGGACTTCTAAAAGGAGGGGCAGAAGAGGATGAAGCTCCAGGGGTGAGAGGGTTGACAATACCTTTCCGCTCAAAAGATATCATATGATTGTTCATATCTTGTACTAGCTGTAAGAGAGAAGACATATCCGTCTGTCTAACTGATTCTCTTTGGGGTAGACCAGTTCGTTCAAGCTGTTCCTCATACTCTGAGCAAGTGTGTAGGGCGGAACCAAGATTGTCAATGGATTTTTCCTCAAAACTATGACGGTAAAAAGAAGGCAATGCATTGTAGTAATGCATGAAAGCGGCTTGGTTCCGAGGGCGGATGAGCTCGGGAATTTGATTATACAACTTGGTGAAACACAAGTTGAAGGACCTGATGGTTTCACCATCTTTGTAAGTGATGTTGTTGTACTCCCTTAACTTCTCAGTAGGGATTTTGGATTGCTTGTAAGTGGATTGAAACCAATAAATCAACTCCTCCCAAGTAAACAAGATCTTATGAGGAAGTTCAAAGAAATCGACCGCAGCCTTCCCTTCCAAGGAATTGACAAACAAACGCATGCAAGTGTCATTGTTGTTAGCCCCTATGTTATGAAAAACATTAGAAAATGCCACTAGGTGTTCATTGGTACCGACAACATTATTTCATGAAAACTTAAGCAAATTCTCTTTAAACTTGGGAAGCGGGCGAGTAGCAGGTGCTAGGTTAAGAGGAGAGGACACATGCCATGGTGTGGTTGTGGCATCTTCTTCGAACTGAAAAAGGCCAGACTTTTTAATGACTTTGGTGGGGTTTGTAGTAGATTGGATAGGGATATGGTGGCTGTACAAGTTACCAATCACTGATGACGATGAATATTGGAAAGATGGAGCACTTCCAGTGCCACCAGAGCCACCACTAGATGCCATCTTGTGGATGATAGTTGAGGGAAAGAAAGACGATCTAGATGAATAAGATAAAGTTCTCCTTAGAGCACTTTGTTGGATAGATAACACAATGTTTATTCTTCCTATTTTAGCGATAGGATTGATTTCAGGTGACAAGCCTCTTCTTCTTCTAGAAGCACGAGAATCCAAGGACATGAAAAAAGGCAAAAACTGAAGAAACAAAAAGGTTACTACTGATTTCTAGGCTGCCTAGGTCTAGCTTCCAATTGTTCTTGAACACTAATATCTCTTTCAATTGTTGCTCAAGAACGATTAAGCTCGACACGGGTCCTAGAAGTGTCTAAAATAGTATGAAACTTGTTCAAAGCAATGTTGGTCTGGTCTTGGAGACCGGGCTCAAGATTGGGCTGTCTTGCAACAGGAACAATCATGAATAGCAAAACAGTCAAAGAATCAAAAACAAAAAAAGAAAGATGTATCGATGAAAATCGAGTACAAAATTTAACCAGAGAGATATCAAAGATCTCCCTAGTATGGTCGCCAAATAAAGGTTGAGGAAAATATATGAATTGATCTTACTCAAGCATTTTCAGACTTTACTTGGCTAAAGTAAAGTAGACGAGAATATCACCCTATGTTTATAGCCAACAAAAATATATATCCTAACTCACAAGTATTAATTACAAGTGCTTAGGATAGTCTTTTATCAACAAAAAACTTGTTGGAAATTCACTTTTTATGTATTTTTCTGAACATACCAGTTGCTGAAATAAATGTAAGAATAGAAGTAGAGACACCAAGATGATATTCAAGATATATGAGACATAAAACAATCCTTTATTTCATTCCAATTCACCAAAAATTCATTGTCTTTACAAAACTTCACACATAAATCTTGGACCAAATTCAAACTTAGAAATCCCCGATGGAACATACAAAAGGACCTTTGACAAAAAACCAAAATTGAACTATAAAAGCTGGATCAACTTGCCACAGATTTCTACCCACTCGAATTTGCACAATAGCCTTTATCAGTCATGAAAATTAATTCATAAACATACAAGTCTACACAGACTATCAAAGATAGATCAACACCTTTGAAGAACAAGTGTCTGAATGATTTGATTCAGGCCAGAATATTGCTATCTACAATAAGACCCTACTATTACAAAAGAGAATTAGGTTGTGATGAATATATGAATGAATGAAAACTGAACTATCTCAACATAAACTCAAAGAGAAAACCTTATCATGCTTTGTGCTTCTATCCTCCTCTTGTTCCTCCCCTTAGTTCAACTTTTAACAATTAAGAATTGGTTAGAGTAGTTGAACTAACTTATTAGTTAAGCTAACATAAGGATTTAACTAACTTTAGTTAAGGAGGGGGGAAAATGTAATAATCATAATAGGGTCATAATTAAATAATAACTAATAGGTGGGACCCCCTTGTGACTCATTTAGAGATAACAATCATCACATCATAACATAAGCCATTTGTTAAGCAACACACCCCTTGTGCCTCCCTTCAAAACATATTTTCCTTTGACAATTTTAGCTCATAAACTTGAAAATATTTCAAACTAATACTCATATATCCAAAATAAAACATGCTGTCCAAAATCCATGGAGTCCACTGTCATAAAACAATAAATAACATAAAATTTAAAAACCATATTTTCCAGTCTATGAAGCAACCCTTCCTTGGTTGCTGTTGTCACCTCTTGATTTCCCTAAAATTTCCTTGAGCTGGGCAGAGCCTTTAGGCTTTATCTCACTAATTGCATGGGAACAATCATCCCTCAAATGAATCCGTGAGGACACAGATTTTTCAAAGTCATTGGAGGGTGAGGAAGGGGCAACAACAACTTTTCCTTTATTAGATGCATGGTGGGCTTTAGTCTTCAATATCTTGTTGGCATGGGAGGATTGTACTGGTGAGTGGTTAGGGGAAGCTTGGGCAATGGGTTTAAAAGGTGGGGGAGCAAGAAAGGTTAAGTTTGGCTAGCCACAGTGTTGGGAGACTGCCGGGTGAACAATAACTCGCCACCCATCGTTTTCTAGGACTTCAGGCTATAAAGAGACATGAGGAGGCACATGTATACCGGGGGCTTGAGGGGCTTGGAAGGGAGTCCTTTCAGGCCTCGGTTGGACTATTCTCTGTCCAATCCCATTAAAGAACCCAACATGGAGCAATTGGCCAATCTCTTCAGAATCAACATCAAAATGGATTGAGAACCTAGGCCTCCTTGGGCCTTGGTTCCAATTACCTCTACCTCTGTTTCCTCGGCCATGGCTTTCCCGATTGAAAAAACTCATCCTACATATGTTAACAATTAACAAATAGTATTTTAAATAACCATGCATGACAACTCTTTAAAAATACGAAATAGATTTGGCTCAGAATGTATCAGGCTCATGCAATCCAATCCATACAAATTTTTCTAATGTTAATCAATGAGCATGGGGGTGGAAAAAATGTTCAGGGATACATGAGGGGTTTGTAATTAGCGAAAATATGATATATTGAAAGGGGAGAGATATGGTCACTGCTCAATGATAACAACAATCAACTGTAAGCAAACCAATAAACTTCACTGCGACCCACACATAAATCTGCCACTTTTTCCCAACCTTAACACATAAATTCTCTTAGCTGTGATCAATATCAGAACAAGGGGTGAATAAAATGAATATGGGACATGTGAGGGGGTTTTAATTAGCAGAAAATGAGATAATGAGAGGGAAAAACAATGTTTACTATTCATGAGATTAATCAAACAATCCATAACGTATTTTGCAGTAAGAAAAATATGCATCAACCAACAATCAAATGACTGAGTAATAATTCCTGTGAATTTAACTAGTTCACTGTCCAATAATAAAATATCCAACACAGTGCCATCATTAAAGGTAAGTATTTCACACAATTTGTAAGAGGTTCTGTCCCCTTTGTTCGCACATTTTGCATGTTATAACAGTAAAAAACAACACTCATTCCCAATCTATAATCATTAACATCCAACACTGCCATACATTTCTCCAATCTATATTTAAAAGTCATATTTCCAAAATAGTAATGAAGTCACTATTTCCGCAATAGAGCCAATCAAGGCCTGTAATGATATTCATTCCCATATATATATGTAGTAAAAATAATCAAGATAATCAAAACCTCAGATACAACGACTGAAATGATTATTGATTATACAACCAAACAACCACTATTTAAACCCAGGCTATGTAGGAGTAAATTTCCAAGGCAATGTAACCATGCCACTATAAAACAAAACAACTCAATGTGACTTAAAAACTGAACCAAATAACCAACATGCCTATCATCAACTGTGGTCAATTTTCAGTCAATAACACACTTAAAACTTAGTGCATATCACTGAGCATGAAAACAAGTCATCCATACTACGCACGGTGTGCAATTGAGAAAACTTCATGGTGCAAGAATTCCACTAATCACACAACAACATATGACCACGATATAACTCAATAAATCGTGCCGAGCTATTGATTTAACCAATCGTGATTGACCAAGCTGTTCGCACTTAGGTTTATTCAACCAACAATAGAAGATGCAATAGATATACCCAGTCCAATAATTTACTTTGCAGAACACACTATACAAAACACGACCTGCGTGAGTAACCCCAATATTCGTAACCAATGTCAACCATCAATCGAAACATCAAAAGTGTGAATATTAGTGTGTGTATATCAACTAACAAATGCCACTGTGGTAGAGAAACAACCAACCGAACAAGCCATAGTAGCTATGCATAACCAAACATCCAATTGACACAGGGTAGAGGCCCTTCCATTAAAATTGTTGAGTTACTTAGTATAAGGCGGGTGACTGTGACCTTAAAAAGAAAATAGTAATGTAAGGTTTATGCTAATATCATAGAGGAAGTGACAAGAAACCATACCAACATGATGGCTATACGACCCACGGGTGAGCCCGTATTCAAGGTAATAGACCACAATCACTGGAAACAACTTGACGGGCTCGACAATTTCCCTATGCAACCCCAGCATGGAGGGTTAAGGGTTTTCACAGTAGCCTTCACAGGAGGTATTTCAGGATTAATCCGTAAGTGCGGACACAAACCGATCTCCCTAGATCCACCTGGATCTAGAACAAAACATGACAGAATAATACTCTTTCCCTAGATTTAGACTATTGAATGAACTAGGAGGAAATGATCATGAGCATACCTTATGAACACTTCCTTGGGCCTTTGTTGTACCAGCTTCGCTCCAATGCTCTTATACCATCAAGACCACAACAGTACAAACCAATCAAAGTGAAGACAAATCAATATATTCAATAGCTAATCCATACATATGATCAAGGAGTTATGTAATAAAGTGACATCATCTTTATGGGAAAGGGACATATTACTGTATTCAATTGATAGAAAGTAAGACTTACAACCTGAGCCTTGATGTTGTAGATCTCCTTTCTATGGCTCCTAGTTTTGACACACACACTTGCTCATGCATGAAGAAAATCAACCACTTTTGATGACCTTGCTGGTTTCTCTAGTTGCTGTAGCATCAGTCCTTCATACAATCTTCCACTAATTCTCCAATCAATCTCTTGCTAGTTTGCTTCTAACCTTTTCCATGAGCATTCCCCTCAATATATAGTAGATGATAGATTAGTTACTTGGATAGGAATGATCCCAAGATATCAGGAAAACCAGTACTTAGATAACCATTCAAATGCCAACTCACCCTTCTAGAAGATTCCCTTCTAGAAGGTTCGAGAATTTATCTTTTTCCTTCATTTAGAAGATGTTCGCACCCTGATAGTTAGGTACAGTGCGAACCCCTCACACCCCAGCTTAATGCAGCCTACGAGAATCATGCATTCTCGCATGTAAATATATAGGTAGCCTGCGAACCTCCCTTAAAAATATGATTTCCGGAAGTAGACAAATGTAACTTTTCTCAGGAAAGTGTTCTTAGTGAAGAGCTTAATTTTCCATCATCATTACATCATCATGATAACCAAAATTGTGGATAACAGGAGGAACGAAACTAAATTCAGTGTGAATTGGATAGTGCTCTTGGTTCTTGACCCTTGCACCCCAGCTTAATGCAGCCTGTGAGAATCATGCATTCTCGTAGGCAAATATATAGGTAGCCTGCGAACCTCCCTTAAAAATATGATTTCCGGAAGCAGACAAATGTAACTTTTCTCAGGAAAGTGTTCTTAGTGAAGAGATTGATTTTCCATCATCATTACATCATCATGATAACCAAAATTGTGGATAACAGAATGCCCCCCAAAGTCTGAGAGTGGAACCAGTGACAGTCGATAGACTTTGTAAGCTGCATGTGTGTGTCAAGAACCAAGAGCACATCTAATCGGAAACCTGCAAACATCCAAGCATCGACAGAAAATCATGTATACCAATTTCTGAGGTAGGCATTCCCATACTCAGATCATAGACTGATGACAAAGGTCATGGCCACCAATCATACACTGTGGATCCATGCCGTCACAATATAGCATAGCCACCTGAATACACTGTGGATCTATGCGACAAAGTTTAAATCAAGATGACATAGCCAGGAAACATACACAGTGGATCTATGTGTCACAAATTATACATACTCCATCGCAACCTGGATCACAAAGATAATATCCAGGGTCTTCAATCTCGTCGCCCAAAGTACGAATCTAACCAGGTGATTACATGTGTTGAATTCGAACATGGTAGAAACCACTTGATTACCGGTCATTGATGTAACCGTTAACAAGTGCGAGGGAAATCACCATTGATGTCAATGACTCCCAAGGTACCATAGTACAATCCATTGACTGTGAATAAATGAGTTGATGTTGAACACCCGACATAATCTTTCGATCAGGGGTCAATGATGTAAACCCTCTGTCGAAAGCGAGGAAACTTTCCATGGAGGCATGCAAGCTCCAAGGTACTGAATAATTTCTAAGTCTTGATTCCGGATAATGTGCTGAAGTCGATGGAACAAAAATCATCAAAGGAGGGCCTTGATGTATCCCCCATCAATGACACGAAATGAGTAACAAAGTTTGAAGGTAAAACAGAATATGTGACAATTGGACCTTGGACACAGGGAAGGCCGACATGGAGTGAATGGATAACTGCAGATGGCCGACTCAGTAGAGGTTTCAGACGGACTTCTCTTGAACATATGGACGACACGACCAATGATTTGGCAGCATTGACTCAAATAAGACACATGGAAATACCTTGTTATCAAATCGAATGAGAGAAAAATGGATTTCCCAAACCGGCTTCAAATAATGAATAGGGGGTGTCATGTTCAAGAGCGACATTTACTGCTAATCAATACAAAGATGAAACATATCCCTTTCCCAAATTTTCCCCCACCATTTCTGGCAAGTACCTCTTTATTTTTATGCAAGCTTGAAGATGATCACATATGTTTGTTGATATAAGCTCATCCTTCGGATGAGTCCCTCGGAGTATTTTTAACGAACCCTAGGAAGGAGTGGTTCGGTTCCATCACGGGTCTGTCAATGTTTGTTTAACGAGTCTAGAGATAGTAAACTCGAAGGTTTTTCAAGATTATAGAGTTTGGAAAAACACTTAAAAGAGAACTCTCTCAGTTCCTTTTTTGTAAAGTAGTCCAACGAGACCGAAAAAGGGTTAAACTATCGCTCACCAGACGTTTTCTTCAGATACTTTATCGAGCGTGAAAATAGCAAGGTCGCTCGGCGATCTTTTCATGTTTAGAGAGTCTGAAAAGAGCTTAAAGAGGACTTCAGGGGGGTTCCTTTTTCGTATAACCTTGTTGAGCCTGAAAAAGTGATAAAACGACGCTCGATCACGTTCTTATGTTTTTCACAAGCGCAAGAACGGACAAAAGTCGCTCGAGGTTTTATGTAAAAACCATAACAAACAATCAAAATCACACCACACCAGGGAAAAATTCTGTCCATAATCATCCATGTTTTGCACCTGCAAGTCATTTTACTCATTTTCACATTAGTGATTAGGTTTAAATAATAAATAAACATAAAAAACCCACATTTGATATAGTAAAAAGTAATTAAAATGAGTGAATAACCAAATTTACCATATCATTTCACACTTTTACCATTGAGTTCCAAAAAACCCTCATTTTACCCTCTGCATTCGGTGTTGATTTCCGGGAGCTATGAGTGATCATTTGATGATCCGTCAGCAGCATCTTGGTAAGTTCTTCATTCCTGATCTTTTCATGGTTTAAAAATTTGATTTCAATGGTTAAAAGTTCAGTTTTACGTTAGTTTTTGAACCCTTTTTGCGTGGAGACATTCTCGCAGGTGGCCCATATGGGACCT
This sequence comes from Picea engelmannii, assembly GCA_009831015.1. NCBI lineage: Eukaryota > Viridiplantae > Streptophyta > Pinopsida > Pinales > Pinaceae > Picea > Picea engelmannii. The sequence continues at coordinate 108,864 of ML785393.1, forward strand.
GCGAGAATGACTCATTCCCGCAGGTGGGCCTTAAGCCACATGCGAGAAGTTCGCACTGTGCATAGTATGGCACCTGCGAGCAACACATAACTCAAAGATTTTTGAAACGTTTAGCCAATAGAAAAAAATTATTTCATGAATAAGATCATTAATCATGTTTGTATGTTTCTTATGCAGGTAAATAGCCACAACCATGGTGCTTGAGTGGCGAGAACGAGAACATGAGGAGGATAACGCCAATGCCGAAAACCATCCTCCCACCATAGCTGCACTAAGAGACTGTGGTTTCTTAAAATACTTCCATATCCCGGGCATGAGAGCCCAAGTTCGATTACTGGAGTACCTAGTCTGAATGTGGGATCCGGACCAACAAGTTTTCATTGTGGGAGCTCATACATTAACTATTGACATCGAGGACATATATTTCTTGACTGGATTGTCCAGGCATGGGTCCTATGTCAGTCTGACCGGCAGCAGAGCAGGGGGTTTAAAAATGACTGAATATTGCAACCAATACTGCGTACCTGAGGCCGAAAGAAAGAAAGGGAAAGTGGCAATATGGGGAGTTACTGACTTGACTCTCCACACTATTCTCTTCACAATTGCTCGGATGGCCGGAAGTGCCGCTCCCCATATGGCATTGCAGAGCTATTTTCAGTACGCCATCGAGTGTATTGAGCCCCGGGTATTTAACTGGGCTGATACCGTATTGCGCAGTATAAAAAAACAGCTGACTAAGTGCAGGCGTGGAGATCTGAAATAGTTTGGATATGGATCTTTGTTAGTGTCCTTCTTCCTAGAGAGGGTCCCTGTGCTTAGATTACAGGCTGAGTGGAACTTTCTGGGTCTTAGGGATTCGAGGATGTTGCGGTGGTGTCGGCTCATGGCCTGACACGTGGCAGGACCAATCGTCAAATATGACGATATTTTCTTTGACTGGTTGCAGAACCAGATGCTGATGGTCGATGACTACGCATATGCCGGGTTGGATTTCCAAGGAGATCCGTATCTAGCACTACCTAAAGACGCTCAATGAGGAGACCTCGGTAAGAAGTACACAATTTTTTTTGTTTTTAAATGTTTTTGAATTTTTTATCATATTTAAATGTTTTTGTTTTATAGATTTATCCGAAGACTAACACCAATTGTTTGTTGATAACACAGACGTTGGACCATATAGACCTGCCGACAGTTCTCCTATCCAACGACGAAGAGAAGCAGCAACAATATTACCACAATATGCCGAGGGTTTCCAGGTTGTAGAGCAGAACTTAGAAGGCCTGACAACAGATATTCCAGATATGACTCTAGAAGAGGTTCCACGACGCGATCAACGTCACACTATAGGAGTTTCAGCAGCCATGGGTCGACTGCTCCGCAGGGTAGCTAGGGCAGTAGTGTGTTACCGTGAACGTCATCCGTGACGTCACTATGTAGAAGCTAGAAGCTTCAATTTTTGATATTTTGGTCTTCGGACAAACATTTTGTAAAAACAAACTCTTTTGATCGTTATATATATATAGATGGCTTCTACCGGTTTACTTTACATTGTATGAATTGTAATGTGTTTGATTTATAAATGATTTAAATGTCTGTCCAATACATAATTAGCTAAAACATCTGTTAATGTATTAAGACATCTAGGAATATGCTGATATTCAATGTGATTAAAATATCATTCCAAGAGGCGAATCCGCAAATATACCCTTAATAAAGTAGGAATTCGAATAGAGTAGACATTACTTAGCTGTAGCACTACAAGCTGCGAGTCAAGTCGCACAACCAAATGACGAATTCCGAGAGAGATAACATCAACCAATAATTCAACAATGGCGCTATACTCTGCGATGTTGTTGGTTGCTCGACTAAGACATACACCTCGTAAAGATATAAGCTCGTTTGTTGGGGCATAGATTTCCCATGCAGCGGAAGCTAGGTTCCGAGTACTACGGCTAGCACCATCAGTGAAGCCAATATAAGGTAGCGAATACTCCGACATCTGGCAATCAAACACAACGTCACGTAAGGGCAGAGACCAGATAACGTCAAAAGCAAACTAAAGTAACACACACAAAGTATGATACATAAAATACAAGTACATGTGCACAAATGACTTATGCATAGTACTTCTTCAAGTATAACCCATTTCTGGGTTCACTAAAAGGTATACCTTCGTAATCAACCAGCTCATATGCTCATTTTTCCAAAACTTTGCGACCAATGTAAGGACCACGCCACATTGGTTCGAATTTCCTAGCTCCTAAGACATATTTATCTTGTTCATACAAAAGAAAAAGATCTCCTTCAGAGAAAATGCGAGGCTTGACATGCTTGTCATACTTTGCCTTAACACGTTTTTTCTGGGCTTCTATTACTAGAGTAGCATCACGACGAGTCTCGTATAATCGCATCAGATACAACAGACGTTCCTCTTCGGCAGAAGTATTGGGTAAGAGTTCTACAACTAGCTTCAGAGAAGGTATTTCACATTCTATTGGCAGAATGGCTTCCATGCCATAAACTAATCGAAAGGGTGTAAACCCTGTAGCGAATTTAACAGATGTCCGATATGCCCACAATGCCAAAAACAACATCGTGTGCTAGCTGGTTTTATGAATTCCTATCATCTGTCGAATCATAGTTATAAGAACCTTATTGATTGCTTCGACCTGATCATTAGCTTGCGGATAATAGGGTGTTGAGCTATCATGACGAAGACCCAACTTTTCTGTAAGTTCAGACATCATAGAATTCCTAAAATGACTACCGTGATCGGTAACGATAGCCTGAGGAACACCAAAACGAGTTATGACATGGTTGAAAAGAAATAACGATGCAGTCTTTCCAGTATTATCGAATGTTGGCATCGCCTCGGCCCATTTTGTAAAATAATCAACAGCTACAATAATGTAACCATGCTCCCCGACCGAGTGAGGGTGACATGTCATGAAATCAATGCCCCATTTTGCAAAAGGACCTACTGAGACCACAGGATGAAGGGGAGCAGGATGCGACCGAATTTTCTGATTGTAGGTCTGGCAGGCATGACACTTCTGAACAACAGTAATGCAGTCATTGAACAAGGAAGGCCACAAATATCCTGCACTCAAAATCTTCTGGGCAGTAGCATACCCAGACATATGACCACCACATGCTCTAGAATGGCAGTCATTCAAAGCTTTCTTGGCTTCGTCAAAAGTCAAACAACGTCGAAAAATAGAGTCAATGCCTCGACGGTAAAGAGTATCTCCAAGGATAATATATTGATGTGCTTGATAATGAATACGACGACGTTCGGCGCTAGACAAACAGGCCAGAAAGTTTGAGTTTGGAGATATTTAATGATATCTCCATACCAAATATCGTCAGTATTGATAAGGAAAAGTGATTCATCCGGTAATGAATCTACTGCTACATTTTCCATGGCAGAGTGGGGAAAGTCACAAATTAACTCAGCGAAAACTAAGGATTTCTTCGACGTGGCGCGATCGAATTCCAAGTCAAACTCCTGGAGAATGACAATCCACTTGGAGTACTTGCCCCCCAACAATTGACGTGTCAAAATATGTTGCATGGGGTTACAATGTGAAATCACTGTAGTTTTCCTGGAGAGAATATAATGGCGAAAACGTTGAATCGCTTGAACAACAGCCAAAGCCAGTTTTTCAACATGTTGGTACTTGATTTAAGTGGAAGTGAGACTCCGACTCAAGTAATATATAACATGTTCATCGTGTGCATCATCCTCCTGAACGAGGACCATGCCGATAGTGTACTCGGAAGCAGCTAGATAAAGAAAGTAATCCCGACTATAATCAGGAGGGAAAAGAAGTGGAGCTTTTGTGAGGGACAACTTCAAAGCTTCAAAAGCGTTGTTGGCAACTTTATCCCAGACAAACGTTGAACCTTTCTTTAGAAGACGTGTAAAACCACGAGTAATCTCGGCGTAATTAGGGATGAAATGACGAAGAAAGTTTGCTTTCCCCTGCAAACTTTGTAACTGGCGCAGTGAAGGAGGAGGGAGATTAAGAATCGCCTCAACCTTAATAGGATCTACCTGGATCCCTTGACGTGAAACAATGAAACCGAGAAGACGGCCGGACTCTACGCAAAAGACGCATTTATGAGGGTTTAGACGAATGCGATAGAATCGACAACGAACGAAAATTGCACGAAGATGATTGGGGTGATCGACTCGGCGTAAAGAATGAGATGGCAAATCGTCCAAATAAGGTTGAACGATATGCTTTATATCGTGAAACACATAAGACATAGCACGTTGAAACGTTGCACCTGCGTTCTTAAGACCGAAGGGAAGTTTTCTATAGGAAAAAGTACCCCAAGGACAAATAAAAATAGTTTTATGTTGGTCCTCAGGAGCGATGTTAATTTGATTATAGCCTGAAAATCCATCCATGAGAGAAAAGATTTCACTGCCGGCACAGTCATCGACGATCTGGTCAACGAAAGGGGTTGGAAAGTTGTCCTTTGGACAGGCTTTGTTAATATCCCGATAATCAACACAAATACGTATACTACCACCTTTCTTATCAATCGGTACAGGGTTGGAAACCCATTCTGTCAGATCCACGGGATAAATAAAACCGGCTTTGAGAAGTTTTTCAACTTCGAGTTTGATAGCTGCTGCTTTACGTGGATGGACAGGACGGAGGCGCTTCCAGAATGGTTTAGCTCTGGGGTATGTCTTAATTTCATGGACAACAATAGCAGGGTCGATACCTGGCATCTCTTCGTAACTCCATGCAAATATATCACGAAATTCTTTGAACAAAGCAGTATAAGTGACAATTTCCTCTGGAGAACACGAAGCTCCAATGTGAACATTTTCAACTATCCTAGGTTTAATTGAAATATCAATGGGTATCGTGGGAGAAATATTACTGAGGTTCCCTTCCGCAAACACATCACGTGTAGATCCGGGAATGGTCGATATAACAACAACGGTCGACGGAGTCAAAATCCGCTGGTAATTCTCGAGAGTGTGTTGTTCCAGAAACAATATGGAACGATGATGCCCATCGTCCCAAGGTGTGGAAGCCATGACGAACGTGATCATATCGTCAGTGGGAAAGATGACATGGAAAGGATCGGGAGACAACTCCTCAAGAGAGGGTATAGAAGGTGTTGCCGATTGAATCGCATGATAAGCAGACTCAACTGGACTTAACGGCATGACGTCGCCGAAACGAGGATGATCTCCTGGATCAGGGACTATCCAAGGGTCAAAAGACACTGGAAGCTCATGAGGCACAGCGGAGATCATATTAATAGAAGCAACTGATGGGCGTAGAATATCAGGTGGTGGTGGTATGGGAAAAGTACCCATTAACGAAGAGTCTTTTAAAAGACCGACTCCAACATTCTCGTAACCCGGTGGGGTTTTAGCTATAAACGACACGTTGCCAGTGCGAGTATCAGAATTAAAGAAGGCAAGTTGATCAACCGTAACGACCTTTCCCTGATGAGGAAAACAGACTACACGGAAAAGTGTTGACACAACATCACGTATAGAATCTACCCAGCTACGACCAAGTAGAAGATTATAATCCAGGGGAGCATCGAAAACTTCCACTTCAACTTGGACTGTCTTACCTTCGAGAGTAACAAGCAATGATGGAAGAACACCGTAAGGCTTAAAACCAGAGCCATTGAAGGCTCTCAAAGTATTTTGTGATTCATTTAAAGGAGGAGAGCCAATGGCTTTCCAATAGGTAAAAGACATTACGCACATAGAGGCACCTTCATCAATAACAGTTCGAAAAATATTTTTGTCTGAGACAACAACTTGTATCTGAAATGCAAGCTAAGGGGGTAACCTTGGAATATGATCTTCCAAGTAAAAGACTATCAAATTCGTATCTGTAGGATCAATTCCACCTATAGCTTTCAACAGAGCCCTTCGTTGTGCAGGACAACACTGAAGGACTTCAAGGGCAGACATCGCTGAAGGTGCTTGGGCCAGATCTTCGACAATGCTATAGTTCTGGGCTGCACGAGCATGAGGATTGGATGCCGATTTCTTAATGACACCTTTCGGGGGTGGTCGCGGAACTGTATCAAGGCTCGGTCGTTCGAGATGAAGAGGACCGTTTGTAGGTGGATTCGACGGAGAGGGCTGTACCAAATCAGGAGGTAAATCGTCAACCTTCTCCTTAGATGGAGAATAATCTTTGGCTCTAGTTGCGATGGCAATGTCATTGTTCTTAGAATCACCGATGAACATCAAAACATATGATGTCGTAGAAGTAGATGGTTGGTCATGGATGACCAAGGAGGCCTGTTGCTGAGACGGGAAGGGTTGGGACAAGACTGCCGGCATAGAGGGTTTCGGCGTTCCTTGAAGGAACTTATTAACTTCGGCACGTCTAGGACAATCCTTCATGTAGTGATCGTCACCACAGATAAGGCACAGGTAACGTGGTTTGCGCTTATCCCGATCTTCAATAGGAGGGGTTTTAGTTTGCTCATTTTGATTATTATTTTTACTCTCCTTATTCTTGCCTCTCCCTTTCTTTGATTTATTTTTACCGATCGGCGTAGATTGAACAACGTTCACTTCAGAGGTTTTACCGGCGGGAGGAGCAGGAGACGGAGTACTTTGAACATTAGAAGAATTGGATTTAGGGGTTGTAGTTGAAACAGAATGTGAGTGGGTATGAGCAGTACCAATCACACCATCAGCTGCATGCGAAGCAGCTGGAGTAGTTGAAGTGCTGGAAGTACCAGGACGAGGTAGTTCAAGTAGCAGGTTGTAAAGTGTTCCCGTTTGCGAATAAACAAGATCAAGATACTGAGCACGACTTATAGCCTGCTCTTCTGTAACAACACCACCCATATTAATGTCTTTACCAATTTCGTTCACAAAGGATTTCGTGAACCATTCATCCAGTAACTGATCAGGGAGTTCAAGTTTAATGAGACGTCGTCTCCGTCTCCACTCATGTATATGATCCGAGATGTGAGTACCTTTAGTTTGTTTGAAAGAGGTCAAGATCTTCGTCCCAGTATCGTAATGGATCGGTAACTGATAATGTGTGAGAAAATCCATAGCTAAGGTGTTGAAATCAGAAAAGAAACCTCGTGGCAATTCAATATACCACTTCGCAGCGGAACCGGTAAGGGTTCGTTGAAAAAGACGTAGACGAATGGAGTCGTCCATCATCGAGTTGGACGAACACCATAAATGAAAAGTCATGACATGATTATTTGGGTCCTCTCCCACCTTGCCATCGAATTTTAAAATGTTTGATGGAAGCTTAGATGGAATAGCAGGCCATTGGGGAGAGTGATGGATAGGATCATTTAGAATCCTAGACAAATCTGGCAAATCCAAGGTAGCAAGAAAAGGCAACTGCCGATTCACTTGTGGGTACTGGTGAATTTGGGGTGGAAGCCCTGTCGGCAAACTAGTAGGACCGTATGCAGTCTGCCCATAGAGGGAAGACCCTGGCTGATTCGGTGGTGGCTGGATAGGATAGTAACCCCAAGGATTGTGACCTTGAGTTTGAGTAGGGACCTGAGGTTGAGTAGTCTGACCCGAACCCCAAATAGGATTAGTTATACCCGGATAAGGTTGGCCTACAGTAGGGACAGTTTGCTACCCCCCAGTACTTTGAGGAAAGTTTCGTAGAAGTTGATTCCAATACTGGGCCAAGTCAGGAGGTATGTTTTGTCCAAAAGGTGAGGTTGGTCCCCCTATAGTAGGTATAGTTCCACCCAGAATTTGTGTGCCAACCGTAGGTTGTGTAGTAACTGTGTTGTGTCCGGGAAAAGGAAAAGGAAAAGGAAAAGGAAAAGGAACCGTACCACCCTGTCCACCAACAGGAATCTGCGGGTTTGGTGCAACAGTCGGGATAGTGCCACTAGGATTCAGATTGCCAGAAGGAAATGGAGGGAGTGTCGGGATAAAACCGAGAATAGAATGCCCAGGAAAAGGAGGACCACCTGGAGAACCGGCTGGGGTTTGCGGAGGTGTTGGATTGGAACCATTCAACAAAGCATTCAATGCATGGTAACCGGGTGGTAATGTCGGGATGACATTAGGTATTCGTTGGGTATTAATAGGAGCAAGACTAGTTGCAGTAATTTCAGTTTGGACACTCGTAGTATTCGCGAGATGGGCCATCTCAGGAGGGAGAACAAAGTGATAAGTGGTAGTATTGGGTGTAGTTTCTGTCTCAGAAGATACGGGAGGGTTGATTTCGTAGACAGGGGGTGACTCAGTACCGAAAAGGACTCGTCGAAAATCACCCGACCAAAAAGGGTCTTGGCCTACTACACCGTGAGAAGGCCCAACAGTCGACTCAGAAGATGTAACAACAGTTTCTTCAGAAGGATTCAATCGCACAACAGGTCGTTCACCACGGCGAATGCGATAGTCCTCTCTAGTATTGGTAATTCGAAAATCTTCTAGAGAGTCAGTTAGTTCTACCTGTGGAGGCGGTGTGGTGACAACTGGAACGTCACTTGTTTCCCCATGTGGTGGAGTAACCACCGGGACTTTAGTCTAATGGGGAGAACCCTCAGGTGTACCAGTAGGCAAGGGTTGAGAATCATCCAGATGCTCTGGAGATAAACCTTGCATTCTACGAGAACGCCGTGGGGAAGCAATTGTAAACAAATGACAAGCTCCGCGAATAAATTTCTATGGTCAACTTCGAGAAACAAACAACACGCGCTAGTAAACAAAATCTAAGAAGCAATCACCAAGCAAACAATACCTTCTAATTTCGAAGCCACTAGTTGGTGATGAAATCCAACGTCGCAACAACGAGACGAGAAGGGGCGGGGCTAAGGTGGAAAAG
>ML785393.1:135627-150883 GCA_009831015.1 Picea engelmannii
ATGCTATTTTATTTATGTCGGCTTTAGGCCATTAGTTGTAATTTAGATTAGTAATTTTATTTTAATTATGTCGGCTTTAGGCCATTATTTGTAATTATATCTCCTAGTCTCCTATATATACCAAGGAGACATTTTCATTTTGACTCATCTTGTACTTGAATAATTAAGTGGGGTAAAAGGAGGTTTCCCCCTCGAAGAGGCTTATTATCTGAAATTATCTCTTTTTCAAGGCGTTGAGTACTTTCCTGAGGTTTTTATATGCTATATTGATGTTTGGTCCTTAACAGACTCCTCACAGTCACAGCTAGGCCTAGAGGGGTTCTTATTGCTCTTCTTTCGTCTGACTCTTCATCTCTGTTGTGGGAGCCTTCTCCCACTTCTTGGTGAGTCACCATTCTCTGCGTTTGTAGGTTCCCGCGGTTGATCATCCGCTTGAGGGAAAAGACAAATGCTGGTTATTAGTCAAGAGTTAAATTCATTTTATAATTTGTGCATAATTTCATAACTCTTTCACATGCATACACAGTCGAGTTTTCATATTCCAAGTTTATTTTTTTTTTTTTTAATCCTGGACAAGATAGTTAAGTCAAGGGGTTACTCCTCATAGGAGTGCTTCGAACGGAGTTTATGCGCGACTCGTGCATGAGCCCAATCAGGCCGAGTGTTGTAACCATGCTCTGATACCACTTTGTAACACACCCACTGCCTATAATCAAAAAAATTTCGTTCTTCCTCAAGGAGCAGAATCCCCGAATTCCTACGGGGTCTAGTGCAGTCTAGTTTTTCCCTGTTCACCTCCCTGTGATCGTGGGTTAGGACCGCAGGACAAACAAACCAGGCACCTTTTTGTGTTTCGCGACTCAACGATACAATTGAGTCCAATATTGAAGGTAGAATGGCGATACGAGTATAGCTCCTTTCTTAGTTAGCACCCTCCCCACCTGTAACCGTAGGCTAGGCTTAAACATCAGCACCTCTCGCAACTCGCACCTTCGTGAGTTTGTGGGTCGAACTCTCGTGCTCTCCTGTTGCGATCTCCCGAGACGCGGTAGGTCAACGCTGAGTTGACCCCTCCCTTGGCGGTTCTTCTCTACTCGCAACCTTGCAACCTTGCCGGTTGAATCGTCGAGCTTTCACCCTCCTATTCCCCGAAACCCCGAGATGCGAGAATTCAACGGAGTGTCGACTCCTATATCCAGGCAACGCGTGTCCACCCGTCGACCACGCGGGTCCCACCTTATGGCTCTTCCACGCGTCCCCACAAACCTTGGCACTCGGCATTTCGCGACCTCTGATGTCGAAAGTGGCTCCACTTAACCTCCGAACCCCCGAGTGTGCGATAGGCGATAGGGTTCCCGATCCAACGATCCTCCTACGACCCAGATCAAATGGCTCTCCTTCCTTCCTCGCTCCTCGCGTCTTTGCAACTTGGAGTAACCAATGTTTGGGCTCTCACCCTGCGAACTTCCAAGTTCGCGAGATCTCTTGATCTTTGCTACCCGTCCTCCTCAGATGGACGGTTCTGATCCTCTCGTGGCTTCGCCACTCGCGACTTGGAGCACCCAAACCTTGGGCTCTTACCTTGTGAACCTCTGAGGTAGCAAGATCCCTGGATCTCTGCCACCTGTCCTCCTCGGATGGACGACTCAGATCCTCTCGTGGCTTCGCCACTCGTGACTTAAAGTGTCCAACTTTTGGACTTCTACCCCGCGAGCCTCCGAGCTCACGAGATCCCTGGATCTCTGCCACCTGTCCTCCTCGGATGGATGGCTCAGATCCTCTCGTGGCTTCGCCACTCACGAATTAAAGCGTCCAATTTTTTTTTGGACTTCTACCCCATGAGCCTCCGAGCTCACGAGGTCCCTGGATCTCTGCCACCTGTCCTCCTCGGATGGACGGCTCTGATCCTCTCACCACTTCGTCGCTTCGTGTCCTCGCGCCTCGCGACTTTTAACACCAACTACTTGGGCGTTCACCCTGCGAACTCCCGAGTTCACGAGGCTTAAACCTCGTCTATCTCCCGATAGATATAACGACTGTCAGGTTTCTTAGCTAAGATCTGACGGTTCTGATCGGCCCTGATGCCGCACCCTTTCCTAATGCTCTTTGGATGTGGAAAACCAACGGTCCAGATGTTCTCATGGAGCCTGGAGATCTACGATTCAGATTTCCTCACTACTCACGAAGATAAAGGAAAAAGGGTTAAGGCAATTAACGCCCTCGCTCATTCCTTCGATTTAACGATCGTGAATGACAACAAGTTCCTCGACAAGATCTCATCTGTTGATTAATACTTATCCTTACGCTGCTACTTCGGGATTTCGAAGAGGATCATTCCTCTTCATACAGGGTTGCTAAGGCTTTCACATCCAAGTCCTTTTTCCAGATTCTTGGTAAGCCTTTCTAAGAAGGGAATTTCTGTGAAGAGATCTAATCCAGGGCATTCCTGGATACAAATAAGGGAAACAAATTCCCGAGAATGGACTGGATACCTGACTTAGTTCAACCTGGGCATGATTAGATTCATTTTTATCGACGTAAGTCGTGCATGGCTTCCTCTATTACAAGCATATGTCCATTAATTATTATCAAAACATTCACAGACATTCTTACACTAAAATCGTTCACAATCTCACAGTGCCGTGAGTATGTATATATATATATATATATATATATCAGTGTATGAATTTCAAGATGCAATACATAAAATACTTATCAGAAATAACACCAGAAGTGGGTACAACCACTGAGAGGGGTGCTCGTTTCCACCCAACCGTAGGCTCAACGACTCCCAATGGATTTACCACTAGCCACCCCTGAGCTGAGACCACGATGCTCTGAGACTGCGTCTCTCTATCTGCCAGTGACCAGGAGCGAAGGTTACAATCCTTCCTCTCTGCTATCACTCACTCTGCGTAAAAACTTCCAGAGTTCCCCTCGCGTCTGCCCTCTCAATCGTCTCTGCCATACGCCTTATCCTCTCACGAGGTTGCGTGTGGCACGATTACCCTCGCGTCGATCAGGCCTGACGGCTCTATGGATGGGCGGTTTACCATCCCATCCCTCATCAAGCCATCCGCCTACCAGCCTGCGAGGCATTGAATTTCAGGGCCAGCGAGCCGCTTTTGGTTCTCCGGGCCAATGGAGTCCAAATACGGTATTTAATTCTTGGTGGAAGTTAACGCCACCTTTTTAGGAGCCTTCCACCTACATCGTGGTCTCTTTTCTGCACATCCCCTCTCAGCAGTCCTGCAATAAATTCAAGATATTATTCACATTCATTGACCTCTTTCTGCAGGTCCATTTCCATCACATATTCATACTTATGAGTTTTCCATAGTCCTCGGCCAGTCTGGTTATATTTACAAACTGGGGGAAACAAGGTGTTACATCCTGTCACAGTTGTACAACAAAGTTGTTGCGCAACAATAACCTACAACAAAAACACAACACAATTGCGTAGAAAGGGATCTTTTGTTTCACTTTTTCATTTTCTTTGTCTTAGGCTGATAGATGATGAAGGATGATGGTGAATATGGCCTCATAATGATGATTTAATTCCCTAGAACTCTTTGTTCCTCCATGATGACAATTGCTTCTTTAAAATCTCAAAACCCTAATATGCCAAATTGAAACAAAGGAGCTCTCATAACCTGTGAATGATACACTACTTAGATTGTTTCATTCTCAGTGTCCATATCCTTATTTTCCCTTTTATTAAGATTTGAATTGAAATTGACAACAAAAACCCCTTCTTGTTGCTAAAAAACTAGACTGGTCCCCCCAAAAAAATTCCAAAATATGCATGGGAAAAAATGTAATGTCATAAAAAAGACAAAAAGGAAAAAATGAGTGCATCCTAGGAATTATATCTTTGCTTCTTCAATAAGCAAATCAAGCTTTCCCTTTCCCTTCTTGTCTGCCTCCAACTGTTTCAAACTTTGCTTGAGAGATCTGTTCTCATTCTTCAATGTCAAATTCTGCTGATACATGTTCTTCAATTGTTTATGCAGTGGCAGGGTCCTTCTGATCATTTCTCAGGCATTATCAATAACATGCTCACAATCATCTAGGTGTTGATTAAGTTTGATTTTTATCTGCTTGTTTTCCTATCTGAGTTGAATTATTACATTTTGTGTCTCTCTTAGCTATTTAGTGTACTTGCCTTCACCGGGGCAAGTTGATTTCTTATCCTTTGCTGTTGGATGATCCTTAGCCGGAGTTCCCTCTTGAGAGTGCAATTTTCTAGCTGATGATCTGGTGAATGGAAGCCTAGGCCTAGGAATTTCTTCCACCTCTGGTCTCAACTCTATTACCTTCCCTTTACCTTTTTCCTTGGATCCTGTTGGAGTTAAAGGCATTGATATTTCACCTTTCACTGAAGTATATTTATTTAAGGTCTGTTCCAAACATTTCTTCTTAATTTCCATGTTCTCATGCTATAACTCTGCTATGACAAAATGATATTTCTTTAACTGTTCTTGCAGCTCAATGATAAGGCTGTCTTTGTGATCAGGGAGAGTTATTTCCGGGAAAACCTTTGGAACTTCACCAGGTTCTTATGATGTGTGCATGTTAGGCATCCTTTTTTCTATAGACCTATTAATTGGTTGACTAGGAATTTCAACCACTTCTGATGAAAATTGGATCTTTTTCCCTTTCTTTTTAGCTTGTTGGATAACTGCAGGTTTATCAATTTCCTTTGGCCTCTTTTTGACAGAACTCTCAAAGACAGATGTGGTGGTTTTTTATGTAGATGAGGGTGTATCTCTCATGCTCTGTGGGATGCTGAAAGAATCTGCTCCTATCTTTGATGAATATGCAAAAACATCCCAATATTGATTCCTCTTTATGATTTCTTATAACACCAACAAATTTGTCAATGAAAAATGGAAGAGGCTAGGTTCCACCTGGTCTTTCCTTACTTGCACTCTGTCAACCATCTTCCCTAAGCTTCTGTAGAGGTAATAGGGTAGATTTAAGGGTTTCCTACGAGTGAAGTGCATTAATAGTCTGATATGATATTGGTAAACCCTAGTGAACCTTCCCTTACATGTGAAAAACCTTTGAATTACCCTCAATACAATGTTATGATTTGATAATAGAAGTTCTCTCAATATGGTGACTCCAAAATCTATGTCTCTAAACTCAGGCTTCAAAAATTCATGATAGCAGGTTAGATCTAGTTGCATACCTTTGAACCATTTCTCTCCATGAGCATGGATCTCTGTTGTAGCAGCTATGGTGTCCTCAGAAACTAGAAATTTCATGTTTCCCACCTTAGCTTCAACTCCATTGAATCTCAATGAAAAATCCTTTTCCACTTGCATGCTATACCCCTTAAGCTTCTCACGAAATCTAAGGCAGCCCACTTGCTCAAATGAAATCCTAATTGCTGGATCTGCATTAACTAGCCTTAGGTCTTGAGGCTCAAACATAACAATGTCACCACCCTTTGTAGTCCTCCTCTTTCCTTCTAGAGTCACCATGATGCTGATGTATGTCGTTTACTTGTGGGAATGAAATGAAAGGACCGTGTATAGGGTAAAACACATCAATTGCATATGCACAACGAATATGTAGAACTAAGGTTTGATTTAGCAAGGGATATGATCTGCAATTTAAGGTAAAGTTTGATTCTTTTGGTTCATAAGAAAGGTATTCCTTCCAAAGATCAACCATGCAATGAAACCGGTGGTTATAAGGAACAAGAGTAAAGGAGGTGATGATGTGCAACACTATAAGCAACATCCCCTGCGGTCCATGCACAACAAGCTTGGATGCGAGATTTACGGATTTACAGAGAGGAAGAATGGTATCCGAGGGGTTTCTTGCATGAAAGATGAATAATTTGAATTATAAATCCAAATTAAACAACCACTTATACCCATAATACCTTGTTGTACTTCAATACCTGATTATGCAACATAAGGAGGTTGCGCAACAACGTGTGCAACACTCCAATTGCTTGATGATGCCACGTGTCTCCAATGAATTTGAGCTCATGAGATTTGTTGAACCATGAAAAGATTAAATATTATTGATTATGATTGACCACATGATCTCTTTTCATGACCCTCAGTTTACATAACAACTCATATCCCTTTTACACCAAAGACAACATGACTCATGACTCAAACTTTATTCTAAGACCTTATCTAAGAATTTTATTAAGCACAAAACCCATTGAATCATAACATGCATTTCACCTAAGAGAAAAATGCCACGGTCTTTATGAGACCAAATCATGGATTTAACCTACCATACCTATTGAACTCAGACTCTAATAACCTATTTATAGAACACTAACAATAATAATGGACATCTTGTTCAACATATCAACTACCAAAAATAAATAGTCACGTCCCTACCTAGTTGTTGGTAAACCTCCCATAAAATCCATGTAAATGATTTCCCAAAGTCGAGTGGTATAGGTAAGGGATGGTATAGACCTTGTTTTCTATTTTTGGGCTTGTTGGTACAATAAAGTATGCATCTCTAATATACCGTGCTACATCTTCTTTCATTTTGCACCTGTACACAAACCTTTGTACGTTAAACTGTCTTCCCAACACCAAAATTTCTTGCAACTTTGGAGGTGTGAGACTCTATGATAAGATACACTATTTAACTTTTAAGAACATAGAGCTTGTATAGCTTGTAGAGTAACCCATTCTTGAGATGATAGACAACCTCACTGTCACCTTCTTCTTCTTCAATTTGGCCCTGTAGCTGCTGAAACACCCCCTTGAAGTCTTCATCTTCTGTGTATGACTCTTTGTATGCATCATGGGTAAAAGGATCCATGTGCATAAGAGATTCAAAAGTTGTAATCTTGGATGTGGGTGGCCTGACAATCATGTCTTCCAACTTATTAGTGCTTCCCTTATTATACTTGATGACTATATGTAATTGTTGCAAAAATTCTGTCCACTTGTACTATCTGGTTTGCTGAAGCTTACTTTGGGTCTGCGAATACTTAAATGTCTAGTGATGTATGTGGATAATGGTTTCCCTTCCCATTATATAGTGCTTCCACTTCTTAACAACTTGAACTAGGGAATATAGTTCCTTATCATAGGTAGGTTAGTTTAAGACTCCCCCATGAAACATTTCAAAATGATAGCATACTAGCTTGCATCCTTGCACCAAAACTGCTCCCATAACATACCCACTTGCATCTCTCCCCACTTCTAAAGGCTTCTACAAGTTGGGAAATGCGAGAACTAGTGCTTGAATAATATTTCATTTTAGCTCATTGAAATCTTTCTACTGATTATTTCTCCATTGGAAACTCTTACTGCTCACTATTATGGCATGGAGTGGTACAACTATTACTGAAAATGATTCTATGAGCTTCCATAGGTATTGTGCTTCCCCAAAAAATCTCCTAACTTCAGTGACATTAGTAGGAAATGACCATTTTATGATGGTCTCCATATTTGCAGGATCTATCTTGATCTCCCCTCCACCGATTACATACCCTGAATACACCAATGACTACTGAGAAAAATCACATTTCTTGAGGTTAGCTAGTAGCTGATGCTTTTTCAAAGTCTCTAACATATGCATGAGATGTGAGAAGTGCTCCACCTAGGTATATCTATAAACCAACATATCATCCAAATATACTATAACAAATGAATCTAAATATGTGCATAGTACATCATTCATAAATGGTAAACCAAATGGCATGATCATCCTTTCATAAAAAAATTCCTTGTCTTGAAGGCGGTCTTCCAGGTGTCTTCTTCTTTGACACATACCTAGTGGTATCTCGATTTGAGATCCAACTTGGTGAAGTACTTTGCATGCTGCATCTGGTAGAAAAAATCACCGATCATGGGCAGAGGGTACGGATTATTGAGTGTAATCTTGTTCAAAGCTATATAGTCGATACACATGCCAAGTCCCATCCTTATAGGATAAGATAATGATAGGTGAAACAAAAGGTGAGGTGTTTGGTCAAATTAATCCTTACTCTAGCAAATGCAACAACTGTTTCTTCACTTCATCTACTTCCGATGTAATGCCTTCTATTTCAAGGCCTCAAAATATAAATACCTCCTACTGTAATGACTACAATTTAGTTCATGATTTTTTTTTTACAAGGAATAACTGGTAAATAGACAACATAATAACAATGACATAATAACAACAACAACATAATAACAACATATCAACTAGTTAAATACATACCTCGACCTGCAGGTTGGTTGATTTAGCCCCTTTCTTGTTTGTTCTTGTTCTTGCTTGTTATCCCCCACTTTCATGGATAACTAGGAGATCATGTCTCGAGGCCCACAGGTCCTAGACATGGAGTACTAAGAGCATGATTGACTTGAGCATAGCCCTGGAGGGCCCACCTTTTCTTCTTCCAACATCTTTGTCTTGTCAGCAACAACAACATCCATCACCATCGGCTTGGTCCTGTTTCAGAGAGGGTTCTTGCTTCATGAGGTAATTAGTTTAGGTATCATGGTATGTGTCACTTTGATCATCCAAACCATTGAATGTATGCATCTGATTCCTTTTATTTCTAACAATTGCTTGGACCTTACACTTGCCCACTTGACCACGTTTTGGGGATTGACAGGATGTCCTAGTAAGCCCGTGTCTGTTGGTTTTGGTTAGCCATTGGTTTGTCTTTGAAAATCCATCGTCCGCTCCCTTCACATCTTCACCTTTTCATCTTGTTTCCCGCTCACCTATCCCATTCCACTTGTTCGAGCACTGGGTTGACCTATTTTGGGATTGCATCTTATCTAGTGGGAAGAAGGGGCTAAAGGCCCAGAAGTTAAAAGCAAGCTGGTAAAACATAAAAGCCTAAGAATAAAACCTCGAGATGCTTCGCCCAGGGATCCCCGAAAAATAAATAAAAGGATTCTCAATAAGAAACAAGAGGGACCCTAAAAATAATAAAACAAGATCTAACCAGAGGATAGGGGGTCTCATCACGAGACAACCTATTAGGTCCATGGGTACCTAACAGTATGACATTGCCATCAACTGGTTACCATGCCAGGGCAGTGACCTTTGGTTGCATGGCCAAGAGAAAGGGGGTCTCATCACAAGCCATCCTTCTCATTTCTATGAAATTACTTGTGGGTAACGCTGTCGCCACTGGTCACCATGCCGGGGCAGTTTCCCATGATTATCTCTTGAGCAAAAAAGAAAGAAAAAAGAAATAAAATAACAAAAAAGAATAAAATGCATGAATGGGGTTGGAAAGAATTTCATCCATGACAGGTACAACTCGCCTTCTACAAAGGCACCCACAGGTAACATTTTCCATCCTTGGCCTTCATTACACCCACCTGCTTGGACATCCCTTGACCACTTCATCCACTTACATGGCTTGGAAGGGGTATCTCCCGGGAATTTCCCTTATTCAGTGGACACTAGACCAATAGGATACCCTGCCCTTTTCTCAGACTTGTATAGTAGGTTTGTGTAACATATTTCAACCATTGACTGATATATCAAGGGTTTTATGCATGTGTTTATTAATATTGATGATGAAATGAGATTGACATTGCTATGATCCATGTGACTGATGAGCCCATGGAGGGCGTAGCTTTTGATGTGCAGGACCATACCCGACGGATAGTACCATCTTGGACTGGTACACATGGGGAGATGATCAGTTCAGACCTCCATGGTGCTGAAGATCCCATCAGGTGGATGATGAGACCCCATCAGGGGGGATATACAAGATAGAGATTGATCCAGAGCTTTGTACCAGAGGAGAAGATGAGATTTCACTAGAGGCACCCCGATAGAGATTGACCTAGGGGGGATGACCCTTTCTCAGTGGAACATTGGCCTTGGGAGGCCTAGGACGTCACCACCTTGATCATGGCATCACCCAACATCATGGACATTTTGGGAGGCAGACTAGGCAACAGTGGCATGTGTGGCAGGTTGGAGAATCCCAAGGAGGGCTAACGTTTTTCTCTAGGATGCCCATCTGCCCAAAAAGGGGCTAACGTCTCCCTTGGAGGGGATTTTACTCTCTTTTCAGCTTGATTTAGGATTTAATTTGACTATTTAATGTAAAACAATATAATTTTGGTATTTTGGCCTTGTCGACCTTTTACATGACCTAAAAAGTAAAATTAGGTCATGATATTGTATAAATGGAGGATTTTCTCCTTCATTTTTTCATCACAACTTACTCACTCATTAGTGAGGTCTGAAATTTGCACCCTATCTTGGGTTATTGGCTGATTTAATGATGTACACTTGTTGAAGGAAGACTATTTTGGCATATTTTGGCATTTCTCTTGAAGGAAGGTGTTACAACTAGGGTTTGAATTGATATTTCTTGCTGAATTGTAAGTGTTTTTATGCAAAACTTCTTGAATGAATGGTTGTAGTCTAATTTCTTGCATATGTTTATGAATTTTTCTGAATCAAAACCCTAGGTGACAAGCAAAAAAGTAGGTCCTTGTCTCATGTCCCCTGAGAGAGAAATTTTCATCCATTGAAGAAGGAGAGAGCCTAGCCGTTGCTACACTCTTTTCCCTTCTTCTTATGTTGCTATCTGTACTATCTAGAAACCAAAAAGAGAGAGACGTCCTGAGCCTAGGTCTACTACACTTAGGGCCATACTTTTTCTAGGGTTTTCTGAAAGGCCTTGCTATAGCAACACCTTGTCTCATCAAACCCTCCAGTTTTGGTTATATTCTTTATTCTTGAGCTAGCCATTTTTCCAGTTGAGTTCATGAAGGAGGAAAGAGCACGAGGCCTTGTTGTAGCAACACTGGAGTGAGCTTCTTTCCCCTAGGGTTTTGATTTTGAGGCCTTGCCTTAGCAACACCTCAAAACCTCTCCCTCTAGTCCTTAATATTTGTCTCCTTCAACTCTTGTGTCCTTGATTATTGACTCCATTTAACCCCAAGGCACTGATCCTAAGACCTCATGCGTTGAATTGGACTTGATCCAAACACTCTCAAAACCTTGAATTGAAACCCTAACTTCACTAATGCTAGCCTAAACTAACCTGCTAACCCTAAGTGCTACCGTCATCCTTAGCTATTTACATCATTGATGCAACAACGTTTTGTTTTATAAGCAATTGAATGGTGATTTAGGCATAAATTGAATGAAGCGTTGATCTACTACATTGAATGCCATATCATTTCAGTAATTATTGATGAAGTGACATAGTTCTCATTGCTATTTATAAACATTGATTTTGTCAATATTTATTGCTAAATTGCTTATATGTTTATCAGATAGACCTTAATTTTTATGAAGTACTAACCCATTGAACTAGCTTGCATATATCAGTTTGCTGTTGCTTTGTTCCAGGTAGGTGCATTTCTTTGGGGGTTTTACTTCATCATTGGCTGTTTAGCCGGGAATATCTGATTGGTGTTGACTTGTGAGGGGGGAAACTTATCCTTGTCTTATTATCCTTGAGCCTCCTTAAAACCCCAGGTCACCGGGGACGTCTCCCCTGGGCCTAACCTCCCTAAAAAGAAAGAACCATCCCATTGTGGTGACATTGGGTGGGATTGGTTCCTATTACGCTAGTTTGGCTCTCTATATTATAGCCTTTTATTCTTGCTACAAACTGTACGATAACATTTTGGCACCGTTGTCGGGAAACACTGAGTCAATTCCCCTCAAGATAACACTTTTTGGTAAGCCTTGCCTGAGAGAGTCTTATTCTTACAAGATTACCTAGTGACTCCACTTAGGGTGTTTTCCCTTATCCTTTGATAGTTTCAGGCAAATTATCTGGCGACTCCACTAATATTTTCTAGGGTGCCACCTTATTCTCAAATTTGTGATATTTCCAAGTTATGGGATCATGGCACACTGGGAACAAATGTGTAATACCCCTAAGGCCGAACCCAATTGTAAATGTAAATACAAATGTACTTAAGCTGGAGAGCTGTTTTGATATCATTTTTGTATGCACATTTCATGGCATAGTGCGCGCATGTACTGCACAGTAAAATGAGGAAGTGTGCACATTCCAGGATACTGCGCACAACATCTTAAGTGCGCGCGATGTTGAGGCCAGGGAGCCTTTGTGTGTATGATATGTTTTATAGGCTAGTGAGCCAGTTATTATAAGCTAGGATGCTTATGTTTTGATTAGGCTGGAGAGCCTAGATGTTAAAGGCCAATGCGTCTATTTTTGTACATGTCTCATATTTAATATAAAATACATCATTGCGTGCAGACCGACCACGATAAAATAGATGAGGGACTAAACTCCACTAGTTAGGGAAAGGGAGGGGCTAAGTTAAGGAAAGGGGATAAGCTAGGGATCTTGAGCCAAAAAAGAATATTATATTAATATTTCTTAAATCATAAAGTATGGATAATTATTTTATCCTAAGTTCTAAAGTTGGGGACAAGTGGGCCAAAGTAGCTCCCAACATGACAAGTGTCAAGTTGGGGACATGCATACATATTGTTGGGACTTAGTTCATTTTCACACCCCCCTCATCATTCTTACCATCATCTTTTCCATGATTCCTTCCATCATTCATCCATGGTGCCATGACCATTTTCACTCACGCAATCATTTATCCTCCATACTTCCTGTCACTGTACCAGAGCTTGTATCCATGGCCATATAGGTTTGTGTAGCTGGTTAGCTAGGGAGTTGGACTGAAGAAGCAGGTTGTCAGGCCCGTGGGATATTGAAGAGGCGGGTTGTCAGGCCCATGAGTAATTTCTCTCTGGGAGAGAGAATTGCTGGGAGGTGACTTCTTGAAGGTGCTAAACTATAGCTACAGGGCTCTCAGACTTCCTGTCCGGCCTATTGCTGAATCCCTGGAAGGTAAGTGGGGCAGCCGAGGCACTGTTGAGCAGAGAAGGGGAACACTTCCTTGGGTGGGAAAGGCATGTGGGGAATGAGAGACTGTAGGCTATTAGTTTGAGTAGGCACCTGTGACGAAGTCTTTCCTATTGTCTATAATCTTATATCCTGGTTAGGAATACCTTTACCCGGGTGGAGTTTAGCCCTAGCTTGGGGATGACTCACTGTTGAGAGTGATGAACAGTGTGGTCTAAGGCAGGGAGGTTCATGGAAGGTCTGCACACAGTTGGTGATATTCTTAAAAAGATAAGTGTTAATTGTGTGATAAAATTACATGCTGCATTGTTATCTACGTGTTTATTTTGTGGGTTTATCATATGCATGGTTATAACTGTCTGTAGGTTTTTTGGGTATTTCCTGTATATGCTGCATGTCTATGTTTACTATTATTTCAATGTGAATTTGTGAATTTATGTAATGTGTAATATATCAGATATAAAATGTATGCATAACAGAAATAAAATGCTAGTAATGGCAGAATAACAACAATATAACCATAACATTCACCACAATGACACTGAAATGATATAAGAATAACAACAAAAATAACACTTTGAATCTGAAAGCAATGTTCACAGGCCTCTTTGAGGGGGCAACCTCCAGTTGAGAAAATCTCTATTACAATAATCTCCAAGCTAGGGTTCTCATACCCTCGACTCCTATTTATACTAAAAAGAAGCATCTAGAGGAAGATCCTTCTAGAAGCGGAAGCTTCTTTTAGGTCTTCTTATATCTGCCTTATTCTATTTTATTGAAAGGCCTTATTAATATTGACCTTTATTACATCCGAATATATTGTTCTACCTATGTGCGGGTTAGGACCCTAACATGTCCGCCTCCTTAAAAACAACCTTGTCCTCAAGGCTTGAGATGAGGAAATTGCTGCAGCATGGTAGCTGGTTCCCAAGTGGCGTTTGTTGGAGTTGTATCTTTCCACTGGACTAACACTTCCTTGATGGTTCTTTGACATAGGCAACGCTCACGCTGGTCCAAAACTACTTTTGGTTGTAGCCAAATGGATCCTTCTTCAGCTAACTCTGGAAGGTTGGTTTGAATTTGGCACTTAGCTCCAATCACCTTCTTTAAGCATGAAACATGAAAAACATGATGTAGCTTTGAATGGTTGGGAAAATATCACTGATAGGCAACTTGCCCCACACACTTGAGAATGGTATAAGGACCATAAAATTTGGGCGCTAGCTTCTGACAATGCTCGGCCTTGAGGGAAGTTTGCTTGTAAGGTTGCAGTCGAAGAAACACCTGATCCCTTCTGCAAATTGACGTTTAGAGCGACCTTGATCTTTTTGTTGCTTCATGCGATTATGTGCCATGAAAAAATTCTCTTTGAGGGTACGGAGAATGGCCTCTCGAGCTGTAAGTGTTAGGTCAACCACCTGGACCTTCGAGGGACCCGGTAAGTATGAGAGAACTGAAGGTGGCTTCTGTCCATATACCGCTTCAAAAGGAGTCATGCATGTAGCTGTATGGTATAAAGTGTTGTACCACCATTTAGCTAAGGGTAACCATTGAGCCCACTGACTTTTCTTTTCCGAGGCAAAACACCTCAAATATGTTTCCAAACACTTGTTGACAACTTCCGTTTGGCCATCAGTTTGGGGATGATAAGCTGTGCTGAGATGCAATTTTGTGCCTTGTATCTTGAATAGTTCTTGCCAAAAATTGCTTGTGAATGTTGGGTCGCAATAAGAAACAATAGAGTGCGGAATGCCATGAATCTTGAAGACATGATCCATGAAGATTTGAGCCTCCGATGATGCTGTAAACGGGTGTTGAAGGGTGCATAAATGAGCATACTTGGAAAGGAAATCAACAACCACCATGATGACAGATTTATTTCTCGATTTGGGTAAGCCGATAATGAAATCCATAGAGATATCCTTCCAAATAGCTAGTGGAATTGGGAACGGTTGTAGTGTGCCCGATGATTTGACTATTTCTCCCTTGTTGCATTGACACACGTCACATTCAGCTACAAAATTATGAATGTCCTGTTTCATACCATCCCAGAAAAAGGAACATTTGACCCTGTCATAGGTTTTGGTGAACCCGGAGTGCCTTGCTGTGGGTGTAGCATGAAGCTCAGAAAGTACCGTGGATTTAAGATTTGATTGTTTACTTAAATACAAACGACCTTTGTATCGAAGTCCCTCATGGAGCCAAGAGTACCCTGGGGAAGTTGGAGCATTGGACTGCAATTACTGGATCAACTACGAACTTTTGGGATCTTGTAGCAATTCATGGCGAACGACTTGGAGCCAATCTAGTACAATGAATGAAAGAGAAAAAAGGGATCCTTCATCTTCATATTTTCGGGAAAGTGCATCCACAACCACATTGTCTTTGCCTTTCTTATAAATGATCTCATAATCATATCCAAAGAGTTTAGTCACC
>ML785393.1:150933-172531 GCA_009831015.1 Picea engelmannii
TGCCTTTCTTATAAATGATCTCATAATCATATCCAAAGAGTTTAGTCACCCATTTTTGTTGTTCTGGGGAGGAAATGCATTGTTCCAGAAAATACTTGAGGCTTTGATGGTCTGTCTTAATTTGGAACCGTCGCCCCAATAGATAAGGACGCCACAGATCCACGACATGCATAATAGCCAACATTTCCTTTTCATAGATTGATTTTCCCAGATTTCTTTCAGATAGTTGCTTGCTGGTAAAGGCCAAAGGTCGACCCTCTTGCATAAGGACATCACCAATTACTTTCCCCGAGGCATCACATTCCAACACAAAGGTCTTTGTGAAATCGGGAAGGGAAAGGACTGGAGTGGTGCACATGGCCATCTTCAAGGTTTGAAAAGCTTGAGCAGTAGCTGGAGTCCAAGTGAAAGAGTTCTTTTTGAGGAGAGCAGTGAGAGGTGCTGCAATCTTCTCATAATTCTTAACAAACTTGCGATAATACCCTGTTAAGCCTAGAAATCCACGCAAGCTCTTAAGAGTCTTTGGGTGAGGCTAGTGTTACATAGATTCAATCTTTTTAGGATCCACCCTAACACCATATTTTCCAACTAGATGGCCCAAGTATTCTACTTCCAAGGTGCCAAAAACACATTTAGACTGTTTCAGGAAAAGTTGGTGCTGAGAGAGTAGATGGAGAACTCGATCCACATGGTCTGTCCAGGTTTTGCTATAGATGAGGATATCATCAAAGAAAACTAAGATAAAATGGTGGAGAAAAGGATGGAAGACATGATTCATGAGGATTTGGAAGGTGGAGGGGACATTACACAATCCAAAGGGCATGACCAAAAACTCATAGTGGCCCTCATGAGTTCTAAAGGCAGTCTTGGGAATATCTGCCTCTTTCATACGTATCTGGTGGTAGCCCGAACAAAGATCCAGTTTAGTGAACAATTGAGCACCACTCAATTCATCCAGGAGGTCATCAATGACAGGAATGTGGAATTTGTCTTTGATGGTAAGTTTTTTGAGGGCACAGAAGTCAAGACACATTTGCCAAGAACCTTCTTTCTTTAGGACCATGACCATAGGAGACGAATAGGGGCTTGTACTAGGGCGGATAACACCTGCATTAAGGAGTTCCTGGACCATTTTATCAATTTCATTTTTTTGGGAAAAGGGGTGACGATACATACGAATATTGGGAGGAAGTCTTCCTGGTACAAGGGGAATGGAATGATCATGAACACCACGTGAAGGAGGGAGGCCTTGGGGAGTGGAAAATACCAATTGATGTTTAGAAAGGATGGCTTGGAGGTCTTGTGGTACAGAGGGTGTCTCTGTTGCTTGTATGACATGGAGTTGGGCGATAACCCTAGAATGACCCTTTTTGAGCATCTTTTCCATGCGATGGGAACTAATAATCTCAGGTGAACCGACAATGATGCCTTGGAACTTATATTGGTGGCCCTACTGGTTGAATTGCATGGTTAAGTCTTTAAAATCCATGAGAATGGGACCCAAAGTCCTTAGCCAGTCTGCACCCAGCACAATGTCACAACCTCCCATGTTGATAGCAAACATATGGGATTTCAGGTGGTAGTCACCAATTTGGAGACACACATTTTCACAACACCCTCCACATTTCATGGAACCACCATTGGCAATCATGATTTGGAAATTATTGACGACATGGATGTAGCAATGAGTTTCTTGGGCAATGCGACGATGAATAAAATTATGGGTGTTGCCACTATCAACCAGAATGATGACCTTACGATGCTTGATGTAACCGATTAGCTTGAGGGTTTGGGGAGCGGAGAAGCCAGTGAGAGCATTGAGGGAAATGACTGGTTCTACTTCGGGAGGGTTTGAGGGAGGGGTTATGTCAGTGGATTTAGGTGATTCAAACATAGAGGGAGTTTCTTCATCTTCTTTCGAAATATCCTCAGAGATGGCCATAAAAATATTTTGTTCTTTACACTTGTAGCTCGGGAAATATTTGTCATCACAGTTATAACAAAGGACTTTGAGTTGGTGTTCAACCATTTTAGCCCGGGTCAATTTTTGGATCTTTAGTGGAGCAGAGGGAGTAGTGGGATTTACTGGTTTAGGGAGAGGGATGAAGGAGGGTTTGCGGTTCTGAGAAGATACAACCTGTTGTGCTTCTTTAGCTCTTTTGGTAGCCTCCACCCAACTCTCAGGCCGAGCCATGAGGACATGGGCCCAAATTTCATCCTTGAGGCTGCTGATAAAACACTCTCGAAAAAAGGCATCAGACATGCATTCTGTTCTAAAATCTAGGCACTCAAAGGCAGCTATAAAGTCTTCCACTATTCCTAATTGTTTCAGCTTTGTCAAATGACCCAAATGGTTGGTGTCAGTGTCAAAGCGTTCATGAAGATTTGGCACAAATTGTGTCCAAGCAATATACCCTTGACGAGAATTTTTTCTCCATTGCCACCATTGCCAACGTTATTGATTTAGATGGAGAACACCATATCGGAGTTTGGCCAAGTCATCTGTAATGCTGTATAAAGAGAAGTAATGTGCCATTTGGGTTACCCAACCAGTGGGGTCCGAGCCATCAAATTTGGTCACATCCACCCGTGGAAGGCGTAGGTCACGTTGAAAGTGATGGTTCTGCAAGGTATGGGAATGAGAGGAATGGTCACCTTCAGTATGTGGGGGTGAGGAAGAGGAAGGGTTATTTGTAGGGATATGCAGTTTGGTGCAGAGTGCCGAAAAGACTGATTCAAGCTGGGTGGTGAGGTCTTGTTTTATTTCGCCCATTGAGGACTGCATGGTTGTATTGATGGCGACGACATTGGCACTGAGTTGTTTCACTTCTTGTTGGGTCTCAATGGGACCTGATTGCAAGGTGTTGAAACGAGATTCCAAGTCTTGGCTACGAGTATGGGCCATGAGGACGGGGGAACTGAAAATGGGCGGGCGGGGTAAAATTTTTTTGCCGAAAAAATGATATGGATGAATGTGATAAGGGCGAAGAGATGAATCCAATGGAATAGGTCTAAAATAATGGTGAAAAAATTTCCAGACTTTTTATTTATTTATTTACAGAGTTATACTCTGGTCTGAAGAATACTACAGAGAGGAAATGCCCAAATGCCTAACCAAAAAGAAATGTGTATTTACTTGGCAACCCGAACACAGTTGCGCGACAATAGATCTTGTCTGTTTTAATTTGTTTATGTTTCTGTCCCCAAGGGTTAGATATTCAAGGGTTCTACAGACAAGGGTTTGCCCTGTGCTATATCTCTTTGATATACGTGTGGGGTCCAACAGTAGTACTCGACCCAATATCTCAGGGCACTAACTAAGGAGGATAGACCATACCCTTAGCCGTACTACCCGACTACCCGAGTACTAGAGAGTATCTTCCCGAGTGCTATTCTCAGTGACACTGTAGTAGTCAGGTGACCGATCAGTTTATCTAAAGAGGGCTTCAAGTAATCTAGGTCGATCCGTACACAGGTGTTGTATGATCGCTACCACTCGAAGGGGTACCAACAGGGGTTACAAGGGTGTCCAACAGATGTGCACTTAAGTACCACTTGTATTTCCTGCGTGTATGAATCCCTCAACCGCGGGTTTATGTGCGTAATGACATATCTCTGTGACTTAAAGATGTCGGAATATGTCTCTACCCTGAAAAAAAATTTAACCCACACTTTCTGTCGAGGAAAGTGCTCTGATACCACTTGTAATATACCAGATATAAAATGTATGCAGAACATAAATAAAATGCTAGTAATGGCAGAATAACATCAATATAACCAGAACATTCACCACAATAACACTGAAATGATATAAGAATAACAACAAAAATAACACTTTGAATCTGAAAGCAATGTTCATGGGCCTCTTCGAGGGGGCAACCTCCAATTGAGCAGAGCTCTATTACAATAATCTCCAAGCTAGGGTTCTCATACCCTCGACTCCTATTTATACTAAAAAGAAGCATCTAGAGGAAGATCCTTCTAGAAGCGGAAGCTTCTATTAGGTCTTCTTACATCCACCTTATTCTATTTTATTGAAAGGCCTTATTAATATTGACCTTTATTACATCCGAATATATTGTTCTACCTATGTACGGGTTAGGACCCTAACATAATGTATTTGTCTATTACGTTTTATATATAAAGCTTCCGCAAGAGTGTTGTGTGTGTCTGTTTTAAATGCATGTAGTTAGAAAGTTTTATGTGGCATAGCTCAGATAAAAGATGGGTATGTTACAGTAGGTTCCGCAGAGAGAATGTAAGTGTTCTATGGCGTAGCATGGCCATGCCATGGGTGGCCAAGGATGTTACAAAATGTATCCGAGTATTGATTTCAAAAGTTTTCAAGGATACCCAAATTACTTTGATACAAAATGGCTAAACAACTCTCCAACATTTTTGGGCCTCCCAACTCCTCACATCATAAATTTTTTGGAGTATTTGAGCGAGATAGAGTTGGGAGGAGAGGATGCTCTTATAAAATTATTCTTACTCACTCTACCCTCGTACTTACAAGATTGGTTTAAGGGTTGTTGTAAAGATAGGGGTATATCATCTTTCATACACCTCATTAGTAGGTTTATAGACTTTACCAAGCCACATTGCCAAACGTATGAAGATGTCCTTCAAAATCTCATGGTAGCCTTAGATGACAAAGGATTCACCACTGAGATTGTAGAAGATCTCAAGAAAGCGTGTCATGATCAATACCAAGAATCCTTTGATATAAAAGACGAGGTTTATAAAGAACTTTGCCAACCCCTTGAAGAGGACAAAGATCTCTCCCATAATTCAATAGAATGCAATGAAGATATAACTAGAGAAGTGAATTGTGAGGATGAAGCACCAGTAATCACTCCTCCATCCGATGAAGCTCTCCAAGATCCTATTCCTCCTAAAAAAAATGAAGAGAATGAGGTAAGTTACTTTCATTTCGAAATTTTTGATGATACCTTATTCTATGACTCAAACAGTAAAGAATAAATGGAGCCTTCAGAGAAACTAGAAAATATAGAGGCAAGTCTTCCATTTGATGAAGACATATGAGTACTTGAAGCGCCTGCACAGGAAGAAGTGAGCAAGGTGAATTACTTCCCTTTCCAGAATTTTAATGATTCTCTATCTTATGATGTGGAAAGTGAAGAAGTTTTAAACCCTTCATGTTATGATGGAAATGTTGGCTTTGTTGATAATATTAATGAGTTCATACATGTCGAGAAATGTAAATGGGATGTGATTGGATATGATGGGGATCCCATTTACGACATTGAGGGTCATTTTCAAAAGTTTCGTTTGCTTGAAGTTAATAAGAAGTTTAGAATTTGGCAACAAGAACATGACATGATTATTCAGACATCCAAGGATGACTTGATACTATGCTCTCCTAATAATTTCCGGTCATACCTTGACGACTTTGATGATTGTTTTTCTGAGCACTTGGATTTATTCTATGAAGAAAATTATCAACCATTATTATGCTCAGATCTTGATAGAAATGAGGAAGTTACCGCCCTGAAGCATGATACTTGTGATAAGATTTTCCACCCCCCTTTGATCACTTTACCTCGCTATGTCACTGAAGGTATGGTTTGGAAACATGTCCCTTATCCCAAGTCTCCTGTAAGACAAAACCTCATTCTGGATTTTAGGGGAGAGTTGAGTACCTCAAGAAGAAGCTTATTATCACAGTTTTTCATCCTTCCCTTGATAAATGGTCAGTCGTCCTTTCAGTTTTTGCTAATCCCTTCTCAGGCCTCGAGTTGTGAAAACATCCAAGGTAGCCAATGTTCAGATTCCTCGAGTCGGTCTTTTGAACCTTTGACTTTTCACGATCCATTTCCGAGATGGATTGAGCACTCTCTTGAGGGGGTGTATTAGCATCATTTTATCCCTCCCACCCGCCTCCATGAGTTAGACTTTGTGATCTCCGATGATATTATATATATTCTAACCCATGACATTTTTGTGCTTGATTTATCACTATTTTGGTTTATGATGAAGCACAAAGGCAGGTATTGTGGGATGTTACTAGATTGGCTTCACTGGTTGTTTGACTACACCCAACATCTAGCCAACAAGTAAGTACATGTAAGTGCTTTGCTTTACATTTTCATTATTCCAGTTTTTTTTTTATAGACCTATGTATGCTGGGGTGGGATTACCACCCCAATTTTGTTACAAATACTTCTATTGCGATTGAGTAGGTCAGCAGGTTGTGCCAGAGAGGCTGAGGTTCTCATGCACTCTACAGTGAGAACATGTCCCCAAGATGGAGCCAGATATTATCCCCCACTTTCAGGGATAACTAGGAGATCATGTCTTGAGACCCACATGTCCTAGACATGGATTACTGAGAGAAGGATTGACTTGAGCATGGCCCTGGAGGGCCCACCTTTTCTTCTTCCAACATCTTTGTCTTGTCAGCAACAACAACATCCATCACCATTGGCTTGGTCCTGTGTCAGAGAGGGTTCTTGCTTCATGAGGTAATTAGTTCAGGTATCATCGTATGTGTCACTTTGATCATCAAAACCATTGAATGTATGCATCTGATTCCTTTTATTTCTAACAACTGCTTGGACCTTACACTTGCCCACTTGACCATGTTTTGGGGATTGACAAGATGTGCTAGTAAGCCTGTGTCGGTTGGTTTTGATTAGCCATTGGTTTGTCTATGAAAATCTATTGTCTGCTCCCTTCAAAGCTTCACCTTTTCATCTTGTTTCCTGCTCACCTATACCATTCCACTTGTCCGAGCATTGGGTTGACCTATTTTGGGATTGCATCTTATCTAGTGGGAAGAAGGGGATAAAGGCCCAGAAGGTAAAAGCAAGCTGGTAAAAGATAAAATCCTAAGAATAAAACCTCGAGATGCTTCACCCAGGGATCCCCGAAAAAGAAATAAAAGGCTTCTCAATAAGAAACAAGAGGGACCCTAAAAAAAATAAAACAAGATCTAACCAGAGGATAGGGGGTCTCATCACGAGCCAGCCTATTAGGTCCATAGGTACCTAGCAGTATGACATTGCCATCGGTTGGTTACCATGCCAAGGCAGTGACCTTTGGTTGCATGGCCAAGGGAAAGGGGGTCTCATCACGAGCCAACCTTCTCATTTCTGTGAAAGTACTTGTGGGTAACGCTGTCACCACTGGTCACCATGCCAGGGCAGTGCCCCTTGATTATCTCTTGAGCAAAAAAGAAAGAAAAAATAAATAAAATAACAAAAAAGAATAAAAGGCATGAATGGGTTTGGAAAGAATTGCATCCATGACAGGTACAACTCACCTTCTACAAAGTCATCCACAGGTAACATCTTGCATCCTTGGCCTTCATTACACCCACCTACTTGGACATCCCTTGAACACTTCATCCACTTACATGGCTTGAAAGGGGTCTCTCCCGGGAACTTCCCTTATTCAGTGGACACTAGCCCAATAGGATACCTTGCCGTTTTACCATAATTGTATAGTAGGTTTGTGTAAAATCTTTGAGCTATTGACTGATCTATCAGGGGTTTTATGCATGTGTTTATTAATATTGATGATGAAATGTGATTGACATTGCTATGATCCCTGTGACTGATGAGCCCATGGAGGGCGTAGCTTTTGATGTGCATGACCATACCCAATGGACAAGTACCATCTTGGACCGGTACACATGGGAAGATGATCAGTTCAAACCTCCATGGGGCTGAGGAGCCCATCAAGTGGATGTTGAGACCTCATCAGGGGGGATATAGAGGATAGATATGGAGCCAGAGCTTTGCACCAGAGGAGAAGAGGATGTTCCACTAGAGGCACCCTGGCAGAGCTTGACCTAGGGGGGATGACCCTTTCTCAGTGGAACGTTGGCCTTGGGAGGCCTAGGATGCCACCACCTTGACCATGATGTCACATAGCATCATGGACGTTTTGGGAGGTAGACTAAGCAACAATGGCATGTGTGGCAGGTTGGAGAATCCCAAGGAGGGCTAACGTTTTTCTCTAGTACTCCCCATCTGCCCAAAAAGTGGCTAATGTCTCCCTTGGAGGGGATTTTAATCTCTTTTCAGCTTGATTTAGGATTTAACTTGAAAATTTAATTTAAAACAATATGATTTTGGTATTTTGGCCTTGTCGGCCTTTTACATGACCTAAAAAGTAAAATTAGGCCATGATATTGTATAAATGGAGGATTTTCTCCTTCATTTTTTCATCACAACTTATTCACTCATTAGCGAGGTCTGAAATTTGCGCCCTATCTTGGGTTATTAGTTGATTTAATGATGCACACTTGTTGAAGGATGACTATTTTGGCATTTCTCTTGAACGAAGGTGTTACAACTAGGGTTTGCATTGATATTTCTTGGTGAATTGTAAGTATTTTTCTGCAAAAATTCTTGAATGAATGGTTGTAGTCTAATTTCTTGCATACGTTTATGAATTTTTCTTAATCAAAACCCTAGGTGACAAGCACATAAATAGGTCCTTGTCTGATTTCCCTTGAGAGAGAAATTTTTAGCCATTGAAGAAGGAGAGAGCCTAGCCGTTGCTACACTCTTTTCCCTTCTTCTTCTGTTTCTAGCCGTACTATCTAGAAACCAAGAAAAGAGAGACATCCTGAGCCTAGGTCTACTACACTTAGGGCCGTACTTTTTCTAGGGTTTGCTGAAAGGCCTTGCTGTAGCAACAAATTGTCTCATCAAACCCTCCAGTTTTGGTTATATGATTTATTCTTGAGCTAGCGATTTTTCCAGTTGAGTTAGGGAAGGAGGAGAGAGCACGAGGCCTTACTGTAGCAACACCCGAGTGAGCCTCTCTCACCTAGGGTTTTTATTTTGAGGCCTTGCCTTAGCAACACCTCAAAACTTATCCCTCTAGTCCTTAGTCTTTGTCTCCTTCAACTCTTGCATCCTTGATTATTGACTTCATTTAACCCCAAGGCACTGATCCTAAGACCTCATGCGTTGAAGTGGACTTGATCCAAACACTCTCAAAACCTTGAATTGAAACCCTAACTTCACTAACCCTAGCCTAAACTAACCTGCTAACCCTAAGTGTTGCCGTCATCCTTAGCTATTTACATCATTGATGCAACAACATTTTGTTTTATGAGCAATTGAATGGTGATTTAGGAAAACGGGAAACGTAACACCTGCCTCGGGAAACATGACACCTGCCTCAGAAAATGTGTCATGTATTTAGGTGGTTTTTCGGCACATGGTTTTTGCTGATGGTTTTTTCTATTTTCGGTTAAGGAATTAGGGTTTTGGACTAATCTAGGTCATTGGGTTAGGGTTTTGGATGCCGCTGGCTCCTATATGTATTTTGTATTGTAAACATTGTAACGCAATGAATGAATATAGAATATGCTGGTTTTCCCGGTTTGGGTTTCCAGGGGAAAAATCTCTGTGTAATGTTTGTATTTGCCATTGTATCTTTTCTGTTCTTTTTTGAATATCTATTTGCAGTAGATATTGTACAAGGTTAGGATTTACACTCCGTGATAGTAGGACATCAACAACTTGACACACACATTCACTTCTTGATGCCTCCCGAAGTGAGGAATCTTCATTACATTGAGTAGGGTTGACTGCACGAGGTTTTGGGTCCATGATTGAGCGATGATCTTGGAGTTCTTTCCTTTGGCTTGCATCAGATATTTATGAGGGGCGAGCATATT
Organism: Picea engelmannii; assembly: GCA_009831015.1. NCBI lineage: Eukaryota > Viridiplantae > Streptophyta > Pinopsida > Pinales > Pinaceae > Picea > Picea engelmannii. The sequence goes on from ML785393.1 coordinate 160,595, forward strand.
ATAATCCTTTTTGTTGCCGAGGTTGAAGTCACTGAAATTCAACGTGGTGAGCTTATCCTGGTCGGCACGAAATGCACACACTTCTTTTGGAAGGTACAAAGTGATCAAATCATACTCAAAGTCATGGGGCACACTGTCACGAGTGATAGCGCCGCTCAGAGGTGGTAGATAAGCAAGTAGAATGCTCAGAATTAGTCTAGCATTCACAAGATCGTCTCTATGCTTAGTTCTCTTTTCATCAGCTGGTCAGGATGGGCCGGCTCGAGCAGTCGACAGGGAGGCTTGCAATCCTCACGTCGATGATGCTTGTACACCTATAGACAGTCCTCTTTCTGACATGGTCCTTTCAACCATTAATTCGATTAGAACTTCTGTCGCAGTTTCTTCTTTGGTGGCGAGCTCTTCGGACATACGTGCTCAGGATGGATATCTCGGGTTCGCAAAGTAACATGGGCACTACAATAGGGTAGAAGGAAAAAGCGTAGTGATCACTAGGAAATCTTAATCAAGGCTGTGAGCTCAATTTCTCAATTAACAAAAGTGTTCTCATTGCATGGTGCGGCGGGATGAATAGACAACGATTGTAACAGATCGTTTGCAACGCATATGAATACTTCATTAACTCCATTCTTTCCGTTATAGTGTGTTCCAATGGTCTGATGATGAATCTTTATTTCTTTTCTGTTCGTTTGAAGCGGAAGTCGAACAGATATATCGGTCCCAACGACTATATTGCTTCGTCATGGCGAAGTACCATATGTTGCTGTTCTGATATCCCATCGAAGTTCAAATTGTGTAATTTTTCTTTCTGCGAGGTCTCCTCTAGAACCTCCTGTAATCTTTCAGTATTAGCCCTTTTCTTTCTTAACTTTCTAGCCTTCTTTCCAGTGAGTTTCGGCTCGGTAATGCTTTTCTCATTCTGATTCTTTTCTTCTTTGGTCTTAGCTTCTTCGTGTTGTTGAAATTCTTTCCTAGGGTTTCTGGGTAATACTTCTTCTCTGCCTGGGGTAGGTAATTCAATCTCTTGGGGATCCTCTAGTGTTCTCTAGCTTCGACATCCCGGTTGCTAGTATTAAATATCTGCGATCTTCTCTTCTGTTCCTCAATCAAGTGCGCGATCCTTTTGGTCATAAAGTCTTTTAACTCTTGCTTCTTCTGTTCCAAAACTTCTTCTTCTTCCTTTCATTTGGCTTGATCTCTATCAATCCAAGGTTTTCCTATTAGCATGGTAAACGAGGTGCTATCTTCAACAAATTTAATAATCTCAAAGTCTTCTTCTGTTGAAGTTCCATTGATAGTCATATGTATCCGAACGATCTTTCCACATAGGTTTACTAGATTTCCTCTAAATAAACTTATTCCTCCTAGTGAAGGGATCATAGTAGGCCTTCCTATAGCTTCCCAGGTTCTCTCTCGCATAATATTCATCTGTGTTTCCTCATCCAGAACATAGTCAATGTCGAAGTCCCCCATTCTTGCTTCGATGCATTCATTCTCTTTGAAGATATCTGATAAGCTAACATGTCAGTGGTCATTCGGGGTTTATTTTATTTGTATCCATACTTTCTCTGATTCTTGCTGGGGTTCTGTCTTTTCTGGATCTACCTTAGGGTTCTCTTGACTCAGGTTCATTCCTTCAAGCTTAGCGATCATTTTAGGGCAATCCAACACTTCATGGTCCATAACCTTACAACAGAGGCAACTAGGTCTTCTGCCAGGGAATTCCTTAATAAGATGTCCTAGTCTTCTGCAACTATAACAGAGGGTTAATCCTCTCTTTATTCCAAATGATCCCTAACTTCGTCTGTACTGCGCACTAGGATCATAGTAGCTAACTTGCAAAAAATTCTTTCTAGGATCCTACATCCATATGTTAGTTCAAACATTCTTTCTATGCATAGGTATAGCATATCTTTCATTATTCTTATGAGATATATTCATATCAAACCTTCTTTCATCTATTAACACCCTAGCTTTCAAACTAGGACAAAACCTATCAGATATACCTAGATCCATACTCTAGAAACAAAAATTTCCACTTATCTTACTTTTTCAGAGCACAAAGCTTTCAGATCTAATAATTTTCACTATTCTTACCGTTATCGGAGCACAAAGCTTATAGATCTTACCCTTTTCAATCAAAACTTCTCACTTTTACCTTTCTTGGAGTACAAAGCTTTCAAATCTTGCTTATTTTCTACAGATCCAACCTTCTTTATTTAGCACAAAGCTTTACAGATCAAGTAGAATACTGCGCACTAGGGCACAGATCTACGCACAGAGCTTTCACAATTTTAGGATGAATCTTTGCACAAAGCTTCATCTTTCTTAGTTCCCAGCAATGATAGTTTCACGTCCCGACAATGAAACCATTTGTTGGCACAGGGGCAGACCTAGGGTTCAACGCTACAAGAGCGTACCAACAAAACCCTAACTACCGACCCTTTCGGCAACACCTGCAAAGCAGATGAAGTCTCACCCAAGGTAGAGGCAGGGGTGGTTGCAGGACTCAAGTGTCTGCAACCTTAGCTCGGACACATATCCGTGATTATACTACTTAATAAAGCGTTCAACACCTTTAGTTCTTTAACATGTAATCATTATCTACCATCCTTCGCTGGTAAAATAGAGCTTCACATATTTCACATAGATCTTACCATATTTAAGCACTTAGCATCAACAGATTATCCAGATCTAACAGATCAAGCACTTAGCACATACATATAGATCAGATCTAACAATCTACGCATCATTAGCACTAAACATCATCAGATCTATCTATCAAGCACTCAACATATAACATATGAACATACAAAGATAAGACACAAAGAAATATGACACAAGGTTTACGTGGTTCACCCCCACCCTGGGGCTACGCCCACCAACTCTTCTTCTTTATTATTTCAGTCAAGCAGTTACAACACAGAGCCTCAACAATCCTTACTCCACAGAGGACAAAATATCTGCACAGCCTGCTAGATCCTTCTTCCTCACATTACAATGCCGAGCCTTTCACAATCTATCACAACCACTTGCACTTGGACCTGCAAGCCTCTTACAATCATGCACAAAGCATCCAAAACCCTACTTGCACTTAGCATACATTCACATCACTTGGGTCTAGCACTTAGCTCATTCATTACTCTAGCACTTAGCTCATCGATCCTTCTTACATTGCCTAGCTACTTATTTATATATTACAAAAGAGGGCCTTAGCGTGGGTAAACCCACGGGCCGACATCCCTTTCCCATTACATTATCCCAAAAACCCAAAAAGGGGCCCAAAAAGGGGGTTGAGATCCCATGATCTCTGCTTCGTCTTGCGCTCCACCTTTGACAGGCTGTTGAAGTCCCAAAATAGGTCAACATGACCAAGAAACTTCCAAAACTTGGTCAAGGGCCAAAAATTCACACCAAACTATTTGTTGCACTGGGTCTTCATAAAAAACTTAGTTCATATTGTCAATTAGGTGTATCTCGTGTGGTTGAGAGGAGGAATGTTATCCTATCTACCTGTTGGCCCTTGACCAAGTTTTGGGAATTTCTTGGTCATGATGACCTACTTTGGAACTTCAACAACTTGTCGAAGGAGGAGTGCAAGACGAAGCAGAGATCATAGGATCTCAACCCCCTTTTTGGGTTTTTGGGAATATGTAACGGGAAGGGGATGTCGGCCCATGGGTTTACCCATGTTTATGCCTATTTTGTATGTATATATAGATGTCTATGCCATATAGAGAAGTAGTGGATGATATATCTATGTGATGTAGGCTAAGTGCCAAGTGTTGGATTTGTGTGATCAAGGCTTTGTTCATTCAGTGTAAGACTTGTAGAGCTAAGTGAAAGTCCCTGTGCGATACGATAGGAGGCTTAATGCTGTAATGCAATGAAGAGGGATCTAGCGAGCTGAAAAGATCTCCTGTCCTATGCGGAGTAAGGGTTTTGAGGCTCTGTGCTTGTAACCAATTGAACAAAGAATATAAAGAAGAAGAGTTGGTGGACGTAGCCCCAGGAGAGGGGTGAACCACGTAAATCTTGTGTTATGATGCTTTGTGCTTGTCTTAATGAGTTTATGTCTTCTTTTGCTAAGTGCTTTGATGTAGTTGGATAGATCCACTTGCTTTGTGCTTATTATATGTGGGAATGATATATTTGATCTACATGGCTGTACTTAGTGCTTAATCCGATCTGTTTACCTATGCTAAGTGCTTGGATACAATAGGTTAGTGTGAATACTGTGAGGCTTTGTTTTATCAACGAAGTATATAACGATTGTATATTAAGGAACTAAAGGTGTTAAGAACTTTATTAAAGTGTTATAATCACAGATCTGTGTCCCATCTAAGGTTGCAGACACTTGAGTCCTGCAACCACCCCTGCCTCTACCTTGGGTGAGACTTCATCTACTTTGCAGGTGTTGCTGAAAGGGACGATAGTTAGGGTTTTTTTGGTGTGCTGTTATAGTGTTGAAACCTGGGTTTGCCCCTGTGCCAACAAATGGTTCCGTTGCTGAGACATGAAACTGTGATTGCTAGGAACTAAGGAAGAAGAAAATTTGTGCAAAGATTAGATCTGAAAGTGTGAAAGCTCTGTGCATAGATCTGTTTCCTTAGTGCGCAACATTTTACTTGACCTATGAAGCTTGGTGCCAAGAGGAAGGTTATATCTCAAGAGAAGAAGTTTGATCTGAAGAAGAGAGGTAAGATCTATAAGCTCTGTGCTCTGATAAAGGTAAGAATAGTTAAAATGTTTTAGATCTGAAAGCCTTGTGCTCTGTAAAAGTAAGATAAGTGAAATTTTTTCGTTTCTAGAGTATGGATATAAGTATGATTGATATATTATATCCTATCTTGAAAAATAGGGCACTAATATATGAAAGAAGGTTTGATATGAATAGATCTGATAAGAATAATGAAAGATATGTTATACCTATGCATAGAAAAGATGTTTGGACTAACAAATGGATGCAGGATCCTAGAAATAATTTGTTGCAGGTTAGCTCATATGATCCTAGCACGCAATACATAAGAGGCTGGGGATCATTTAAAAGAAAGAGATGATTAACCCTCTGTTACAGTTGCAGAAGATTGAGACATCTGGCTAAGGAATTCCCTGGAAGAAGACCTAGTTGTCTTTGCTGTAAGGCTCTAGACCATGAAGTGTTGGATTTCCCTAGAATGATCGCTAATCTTGAAGGAATGAATCTGAATCAAGAAAACCCTAAGGCAGATCTAGAGGCTATAGCAGAACCCCCTGAAAAATAAGAGAAAACATTTCTATAGATGAAAGAAACCCTGAATAACCACCGACATGTTAGATTATTAGAGATCTTCAAAGTGAAGGAATGCACTAAAGAAAGAATAGGAGACTTCGACATTGACTGTGTTCTGGATGAGGAAACACAGGTGAATATTATGCCAGAGAGAACTTGGGAAGCTATAGGGAGGCCTGCTATGATTCCTTCATTAGGATGAATAGGGTTATTCAGAGGAAAATTGGTAAACCTGTGTGGAAGGCTCACTCAGATACCTATGACCGTCAATGAAACTTCGACAGAAGAAGATTTTGAGATTATTAAATTTATTGAAGACAACGCCCCATTTACTATGTTACTAGGGAAACCTTGGATTGACAGAGCTCAAGCTAGACAAAAGGAAGAAGAAGAAGCCTCAGAGTAGAAGAAACAAGACTTAAAAGATTTCATGGCTAGAAGGATCGCACAATTGATTGAAGAACAAGAGAACAGATCGAAGCTAGTTGTCACTAGAAACATAGATGTCGAAGTTGCAAGAACATTAAGAGACCCACAGAAGACTGAAGTACTTACTCCAGATAAAGAAGAGGTATTACCCCTGAATCCTAGGAAAGAATATCAACATCGCGTAGTGACTATGTTAAAAGACGATAAGAATCAAAATGTAAAAAAGACTATTGAGACGAAGCTCATTGGAAAGAAGGCCAGAAAGCTAAGTAAGAAGAGGGCTAAGATTGAAAAGTTACAGAAGATTCTAGAGGGAACTTCGCAGAAAGAAAATTTGTAGAATTGGAGCTTCGCCGGAATATCAGAACAACGACACATGGCACTTCACCATGGTGAAGCAATATAGCCGTTGGGGCTGATATATCCGTTCGACTTCCACTCCAAATGGACATAAAAGCAATAAAGGTTCGTCATCAGACCATTGGACCATGCCATAACGGATTGAACAAGAGTTAATAGGGGCTCATAACTGTTGCACATGAACCGTTGCTGAGTTGCCTACTTATCCCATCGTGCCATGCACATAGAGCACTTTTCCTAACTAAAAATTTGAAGCTCGCAGACTGAACGAATTGCATACATTGATCACTGCACGCTTTATATTATTCTAGTGCAGTGTCTAAGTCCATCGTCACCCCGATAATTTTAATCCTGAGCGCGTATGTTCGACGAGATCACCGCAGTTGAAGAATTAGTAACGAAATTTCTCCTTGAATTGATGACAGAAAGAGTCATGTCGGAGAGAGGAGTGTCTATAGGTGTACAAGCATCTTCGACGAGAGGACTGCATACCTCTCCATCCACTGCTCGAGCCAGACCATCCCGACCAGCTGATGAGAAACGAATGAAGCACAGAGATGATATCGCGAATGCCAAGATGATTCCAAGCATTTTACCCGCCTATCTACCACCTCTGAGCGGGGAAATCAATCGTGACAGTGTGCCTCGATAATTTGAATATGCGTTGGTCACTGCGTACATTCCGAAAGAGGTGCGTGCAGTTCGTGCTAACTAGGATAAGATCGCAGCATTGAAGTTTAGCGACTTCAACCTCGACGATAAGAAGGTTTACAACATGCTCGCCCCGCATAAGTATCTGACGAGAAAAAAAGGAAAGAACTCAAATATTACCCCTCAGGCATGGACCCATAACCCTGCGTAGTCCACCCTATTGAATGTTATGAATATTCCTCACTTCGGGCGACACCACGAGGTGAACGCATTCGTCAAATTACTGATATTTTTCTATCATGGAGGTTATTTATGGTTGAACTGCCGCATCACAATGGATACGACATTGATCAATTGGATCACAGGGCTAAGCATGGAAGGCCCTGACCCATAGGATTTCTACCCCAGAAAGACTATGGATCATGCTCTCGCCCAGAGGATAAAGGATACTTACGGAGATGTAGAGAAGGGCACACGAGGCTACAAGGAAGCCTCTATCCAAAGCAACGCAGTCTGCCTAGCGTGTCAACTGATCACATAAAAATTAGTTTGCAAGAACTATCCCACCCAAGTAACCGGATTTGTGGTCGACCTCGCAGGGAAGTGCGTGGAGGGCCTACACATGAATTGGGTGAAGTACTTGGTGAACCAGTTAGAACTGGACTGCAGGGAAGCGCAAGATCAAGGATATGAGTTCCACTTCAGTTGTCTTCTCATCTTAATCACGTTCATCGCATGGGAGATGCCGGAAGGAGCGACCTTCCCGGACATCGAGCCCTTTGAATCACTGGCTGCGAAGTTCAGTATGCTGTGGTACTCTAGTGACATGAACAAGCAGTGGAAATCAAATGCCGTCTTCCACACTTATTACACCCAGCTGAAGAATGCTATCTAGTCCGAGCCTCGTATAACCTCGAACACACTCCACAGGTTTAGACCCTTGATGAAATTCAGTGCGGACTACCATTTCATCTATATCACAACGCGCGCTGATGAGCATAAAAAACAGTTGCAGTCATACTACAAGTTGACGGAGGAAGACTTAGAAGAGATTACTAAGGAATGGTCAACGGACCTCCTCATTTGAGCAGACCCCGCTGAGCTATTTGATATCGACAGTCCAGAAGAAGCGCACGATACACCTGGACCGAGCAAGACCAAGAAAAATGAAGAAGCTCAAGATGTCCACAGTACCTCGGCGAAGACTGCTTCTACCTCACCTGAGAAAGGAGGTGATGGTGAAGAGATAGATGGCACAAAAGTCGAACAGAATAAAGGCAAGGTTACACCGCCTAGAGACGAGGAGGACCCCTCGAAGAAAAGGAAGGTTTCCCCTCCGAAACCTTCCTCAAGGAAGAAATTGAAAGCAACCAAGGCTAAGATTGAGACCACCCTCACCTCAAACGACTTCGACTTCATCGTCGCAGCACTAAACGATGCTTCATTGGAGATAGCAGTGAAGCAAGAATTTAAGCAAGAGGAGGTGCTTAGTCGGATCAAGGTTGAACTTCAAGAAGTGTAGCAGGCACTATAGTCCAGCCGCAAAGTTTCTACCGCACCTTTATCAGCAGGAACACCAGAAATAGGAGATGAGCCAGTTCAACTCCACCGGATCGCTAATACACTCGAAGCTTGCCTTCGATGAGCACAGGAGGAGACAACACAAGCCACCCAGGCTTTGGCACAAGCACAGGAAGACCTTCTAGAGTAGCGTAGTACTGCCAAACGCGAGAAGCTTACTCTTCAAGAGAGGTTCGATGAAGAAAAATCCCAGCTGCATAAAGAAAAGGAACAGTTGCTCGCAAAGCAACTCGACATTAAGGAAATGGTTCATAGAGCACTTCGCTCTATGACAATCATTGAAGTAAAGGCCAAAGAACGAGTTCCACAACAAGTGGCACAACTTGAAGACATAATCCAATAGCTCCAGCAGAGCATAGCAGACTTGGAGCTCCGCACTGTGCCTAATACCCCTCAAGATGTATGAGACCAAAGGGAAGCCACTGCTCGCAGCGTAGTTGACATATTAAAAGATCTTGCCTTGGAGTGCAAGAAGCTGAGTAACCAGATCTCTCAAACATATGAAAACCTCAACGAGAATCCTAAGTTATAAGCATTGGAGTCGCAACTCCAAGAAGCGAAGCATCACACAAATACACTATAGGTGCAGCTGAAGGCCCTGTCAGCTGCAGACAGAATGAAGAGGTCTCACAAACAATGTACCAACAGTAGATCCATATGCTTCAAAGAAAAATGATGGAGGTCACTCAACGACTTCAACCTGTGCAAGATAAGGCATGTCTGTTGTTTACAGAGGTTGAGAGCCAAGGAGCAGAGCTAGAACAGGTCATCCTCATAGCAGAACAACGCCTAGAAGGACTAATGAATGACACAATGATCCAAGAGTTCATTGAACAAGAGGCCACAACAAAGCAACAAGTCGAAGCAGCTCGAGCCAAGCTCGAGGCATTCGAGGCAAAATTTCTCAAACCAGATTTACTCGGGATGAGTCACATGTGAGTGTTGGGGGCCTATTGGCCCTTGACCAAGTTTTGGGAATTTCTTGGTCATGATGACCTACTTTGGAACTTCGATATCTTGTCGAAGGAGGAGTGCAAGACGAAGCGGAGATCATGGGATCTCGACCCCCTTTTTGGGTTTTTGGGAATATGTAACGGGAAGGGGATGTCGGCCCATGGGTTTATCCATGTTTAGGCCTATTTTGTATGTATATATAGATGTCTAGGCCATATATAGAAGTAGTGGATGATATATGTATGTTATGTAGGCTAAGTGCCAAGTGTTGGATCTATGTGATGAAGGCTTTGTGCATTCGGTGTAATACTTGTAGTGCTGAGTGCAAGTCCCTGTGCGATACGATAGGAGGCTTAGTGCTGTAACGCAAGGAAGATGGATCTAGTGAGCTACATAGATCTTCTGTCTTATGCGGAGTAAGGTTTTTGAGGCTCTATTCTTGTAATCGATTGATCGAAGACTATAAAGAAGAAGAGTTGGTGGACGTAGCCCCAGGAGAGGGGTGAACCACGTAAATACTGTGTTTTGATGCTTTGTGCTTTTCTTAATGAGTTTATGTCTTCTTTTGCTAAGTGCTTTGATATAGTTGGATAGATCCACTTGCTTTGTGCTTATTATATGTGGGAATTCTAGATCTAATCTACATGTCTGTGCTTAGTGCATAATCTAAGCTATTTACCTATGCTAAGTGCTTGGATACAGTAGATTAATGTGAATACTGCGAGGCTCTGTTTTATCAACGAAGTAGATAACGATTGTATATTAATGAACTGAAGGTGCTAAGCACTTTATTGAAGTGTTATAATCAAAAATCTATGTCCCATCTAAGGTTGCAGACACTTGAGTCCTGCAACCACCCCTGCCTCTACCTCGAGTGAGACTTCATCTGGTTTGCAGGTGTTGCCGAAAGGGCCGGTAGTTAGGGTTTTTTGGTGCGCTGTTGTAACATTGAACCCTGGGTCTGCCCCTGTGCCAACACCACCCTGCTTCAAATCCCACTTGTGACATGTTTTATCTTCATGAGTGGATTTTTGACTGGGGCTCTTTATGAGTCAATTGTTGATGGAGTTGGCAAGGTATTAGCAATATGGTTCTTTCTTATAGGCTTGATGGTGGGATGATTTGTATTTCGAGGAAAATATGATTTAGATCATCTTGATTTGTGAAAATGAAGTAAAATTAACAATCTGATTGGTATCTTGATTAAAAACCTTTTGATTAATTTATCTAAGGAATTTTATCTTGGTGGTCTTGGAGTCGATGTTGGACTTGTACTTACACTTGGGATTGATGAATAATTTATTGGAGGTGTAATAGGACTACCACTAGAGATTAATTTACTATTGGTTCTAGTCTGAAGAATAATGTTATCTTGTGATGAATCTATTTAAACACTTGCTGGTTTCTTTTATTGCATAACTTTCGACACACCCCCCTACATCAAATAGAACATCAAATTGTACAATCAAATTTATTGATATGGGGTTCCAACAATTGTATGGTTTAGTCTTGTTATCCCCAACTCTTAGGGATAACTAAAGAGATGATGTCTCGAGGCCCTCATGTTGCATAAATGGAGTACCGAGAGACAATTTGACCAACAATGTCCACTTGCACATATAGAGACCCAATTCACCACCACAGTTCCAGGATAATCATGATGATATCCACCACATCAGCTAGCGTCCAGAAGACACTGGGTCTTGCTCCATGAGATACAAGCCAAGTATTATGGTGAGTGTCATTTCAATATTTGAGGCATTTGATTTTGTTGCATTTTAAACTGATTTTGATTATGTAATGTCGTCTTGGACATTACGCTCTTTTCCCTGTTTCACTTTGGTGGTTGACATTGCGTCCTAGTAAGTAGGTAACCCTTGGGGATAGGTTTTCTACTGGGAGGTCCTAATGATGAGTCATCATGCCATTCCCGACCATACTTGTCACTTTCCACACTTCATCCCCTCATCTCCTTACCTTTTGGGATTTTCAGGTGTACTGACCCAATAAAGGATTGTCCCTCATTTCATGGGAAGAAGGAGCTCAAGGCCCAGAGGCTTGTAGATAGAAAAATGTAAAAGAAAATCATAATCCATCTACATTATCACCAAGGAATCTCGATGACAATGAAATGTCTCTCATAAGAAACTCATGGGACCCATGAAAGATAATTAATACAAAATCTCAACCAAGGTAGAGCTTGTGTGGGAATTGTTTTTCATGCTTAGGTAGAAGCCCCACACATGAATTAAACTTGGGGAAGCATGATGTGACCAAGGTAGAGTCAAGGTGGGAATTGTTTTTCATGCTTAGGTAGAAGCCCCACCTTTGCTTCAACTTGGAAATATCTTAAAAGAGAACAAAAGGCAATAAATGGGTTGGGAAAAAGGTTGCATTGAAAACGAAGGTGCAACAGACCCTCTACAAAGGCACCCATAAATGAGATACTATTGTTGAGCTCTAGATCTACCTAAGTAAATTAGAGTGCATTTATTATCAATCCGGTGTTTGTAAGACTTAGAGGCATGTCCAAAGTATATGGATTTTAGAGATAGTTTTTATCTTTTATGGAGATAACCCAAAAACTTAATCTAAGGCTGAATGTGAAAGAGATGCTAAGCTCCTATTCAGAAGTCATCTTCATAGCTCTCATGACAATGATCAACACTTGTTTTTCAAATGGTAAAAAC
>ML785393.1:172631-202651 GCA_009831015.1 Picea engelmannii
AAAATTCAATTCTGAAGTTAAAGGATGACAAATATACCTTGGATAGGCTGTTTCATGGGAAATGTGGAATAAAATGAAGGAAAAATGGGCAAATAAAGAAGCAAAAGTATGGTTTATGGAAGCACAAAAATGGACTCAACAACTATGATCCCTTGTATGTGATGAATTCCATGCCCAAAAGTATTTCCATTATCCATGTCACCTCATTCACATGACCTAGAGAGGGGTCCACTTGGGAAACACTCCGAAACTTGAGGTACGATTCACCCAATAGGTCGCTTTGTCAACCCTCCCATATTAAACTTGGAAAATTGCATAGGGTATTTGAGCACTTTTTATTTTGATGAGGTGGTTTGGATGTACATGATTAGATGGCTCTTTTATTGATTTGATTTACTTATCATGATGCATTTGACTTGAGATCCTTGGAGGGCACATTCATTGTCTTTGCAGGACATAGTTGGTGAACATATTTGGGAGAATAAGCCTAACTTTGGATTCCTTGGGGATTGAATCCCACAAGTTGGATACCATGGCCCACACACCAGACGGAAATTCTAGCCTTTGGATTCATGTGGATATACCATGGAAGACATAACCCAACCCTTATTCAACCCAACGATTTTCCCTTTAGGCTAAAACATCAATTTTGAGGAGGTTGACGTCACCCTAGGGCTAGGGTTGTTGTGGTGGTGTTGTTGATGCTTAACACTTGGCATGTTTTGATGGAAGAAGGTTTTGAATTGGAGGAGAAATTCCTAGCGCATGAGAGGGAAGCCCTAGAAGGCCCAACAAATTCCCCTTTCCACTCTAATGACTTGAAAAAGTGCCAAAACGTCTAGAAGAGGGATGACATCACATTAGGGTTTCTATTATGCATTTTTAAAGACAAATTTGAATTTTATAATGTAAATGGGAAAAGTAAGGGTTGTTTCCCCCTTACTTTGTGGTTTACCCTAAATTAAGTGGAAAATCACTTGTAGTAATATTTGTATAAATATAGATGATTTCATGTCATTTTCACATCATAACTCTCCCATCTTGGAGATGATTCTTGGATGAAATTTGCACCCTACTTGGGCAATTTTTTCTATCTCTCTTGCTATGGGTTTATTTGGCTATTGGATGAATAAGTAAAGCACTATCTTTCTTGGAGGCTATTTCTTTCTTTTATGGTGGATTTTATTAGTTAAAATGAGTTTATCTTGTTAATGCTTGGACTAGGTAATGAATCTTTCATGTTATTTCTTCTTTTCTTGGTCACAAGGTTAATTTTCTAATATTTTTGGGAGTATAAGGGAATACAACCCCACTAAGCCCATCATATTTGTCTTGGAATAATTTGTTGCATAAAGGAATACTAGGAGGAGTAAAAGGGTTTACACCCTTCTAGGGTTTTCCTTAGCTAATATTGCTTGCCTTGGGGAGTAAAAGGGATTACACCCCCAAGGAAGTAGCACGAATAACTATTTCATTTTTAAAGACTCCATAGCCCAATAGTTAAAGGCACTAATCTCTTGCATTGGAGAAATAAAATCATTGTATTAGAATATGTAGAATTACGAGATATCAAAATTGTTTAAGTTGGAATCTTTTCTACATGTTACAAGCTTTCTTGTGCCCTAAGGGCATCATATTTTAGCCAATGATTTCATCGCTACAATAAATTTAATGCTACAACCATTAGGGCTGCAACAAACTCCACTTTATTTCATCATTTACTCACTTTTCAACCGTGGAAATTGACTTCTAAACCTAGATTATTGTTCTACTGGTTATGGGCTATCGTTTTGACAATTTACTTGTTGAATTTTATGGTTGCTGTTGGCTCTATGTTTTGACTACTATAAGTCTCTTTTTGAACATACTGATCATACATTTTGATCTTATTATTAGATTATTTTCATCATATCAATATGAGATACGAATAAGGTATGTGTTGAACTTATTTATAACTTAATGTGAAGTTTATGTTTAATTAAATGAATATAAATGCTTAATACTTGTTATTTTTTATTAAACAGGAAAAAGGCGTGATCCAGACCTTCATCCGGTCCTCATTATGGAACTCGGAGTGCAAAATATTTGGCCATTAGCATACTTACGGGTGTTTTCAGGCAAAACTAGATCATGGTTTTTTCACCCATTATCGCCCTCTCGCTATGGATCCTATTGTATTTTGATTTAGTCAGTTAAATCTAGCTCCTATATTAGAGCTACGATTTTAAGATTCATTGTCTATTAATAGAACATCTAAAATGATTTTCTGTTTTTGAGAGAGAGTCGACCCTTTCAGTGGTCGACCTCTCAGTCTCTATATATACTTGAGCTCGCTAGCATGATAGGACTGACCAAGAGAAACAATTTAAGAACTCTGTATAAAGTTTGGATCTGTTCTTCATTTCAATGCAAGTTTATGAATTAAGCCGAGTTTGTGATCAATTCATGAGTTCGAGTACCACAACTGCTCAAGGGTCCCACCAATAGTCTGTGTGTACTATGTCTTTCTCTGTTCACATTTCTAACCTCTCTTTCGCAAGAATTGTTCTAATTTCCCTCTTACAATCATTTCCTTATAATTCCTCTGTATATTTTATTTCCTTATAATTGTTCTAATCTCTCTTCTGTAGTCATTTCTTTATAACTCCTTTGTGCATCTCAGTTGTGTTAACCACTCTTTTTTGATTGTAATCTCACTGTATTTATTCACTTTAATTACTTACACTATGCTGTAAACATGAATCTTCTCTCTAATTAAAATAGACTAAACTAACCTTTGCAGGGATGTATAATTATTATTCTCCTTGTTTAAAGTTAGTTAGCATAATTTCATTGAAGCATTTCTTGTTCAAGTCCATTAGTGTAATTTTTTATTTTAAGAGTTGTTCATAGGTTTGATTAGTCACATGCACATGTATTTCATATTTCCTTAATGGAAAAGATTTCAATAGATTGTTTAGTTTCCACTTTACATTTGTCTATATATGTCAGTGTTGAATTCATTCCATTTGAAGTAGCCATCGTATTTAGATGTCATCGTGATATAATCCGACATCATAGACACCACCATCATATTTAGATATCATTGTGATATAATTCAGCATCGTAGACATAGACAGATGATGTTATTTTTCTTCTTCAATAAGATTAGCGTGAATACTAAATTATGTTGCTTATTTTCCTTTATGCAGAAGTAAAGATGATTTCTTAATTTAGTTTTAAAATTCATTTTAAAGTAGAATTCACTTAAAGTAGTTTTTTTGAAAAAGACAACTTGTTCTCATTGCATATTCACAATTTTTTGTTTATAAGTAGTTTTTCATCTCTGGCTTGCTTGAATTTCTTTTACATCATCTTTTGAAAACATAATTGTAGGTTGAAGCATAGTTATGATCCCTAGTGTAAGTTACTTTCCTTTGCCTGTTCAAATCACTTTCTAGACTTCATTTTCAATACCAGGATTTAGTCATAGAATACAGTGGTAGGAATACACAAACAATTAGCTCCCATTCTATCTTGACTCATATCATGTTACAACTCAAAGTTTACTTGCCCTAGTCGATAATTTAATCAAGGTAAATTAGACATATAGTTTACCCATCAGTTGGAAATTGTTTCTGTAGAAATTGTTTGCTACAACCATAAGGCTTCCCTAACACTTTGTTGATAACTTCATTTGGCGACCCTAATTTACCGTCAAAGTTCATTCTTAAGTATTGAAAAATTATCTACTATTTTAGTACTTCATTGTCCAATAATTATTTGACAATCTTGATGGTTAAATATGAAGTAACTAGCTATTTTACTTGCTGATATATATTTCTATTGACTATTGCAAATAGGGACAACAAGCTTAACTTTCTTGTCCATTGGATTGTCTAGTTTGTATCTTGTCGTTTCTTGTGTTTCGGGCAGGTACAACCATCTTCCATAGGTACTCAAACACTTGGAAACCATAAACCACCTCCAAAGATCATTTTCAATCCACTCTCCACTTAGAAACTTGAACTATAGGGGAATTTATTCATAAGTATCACTTTCCATCTCATTTCCCCCCTAGGGTCACCTGTGACTCCCCCTTGTGTTGGATTTTTCCTTCACAAAAGCGAGTGAGGGTTTATCTGAGGTGAAAGTGGGTAAAATATCCCACCGTTATTTCCATCCCGTGGATTGGGTCAGGCTTTTCCTAACCTACACTTTGTGTGATAACATTTTGGCACCATTACCGGGGAGGATTTTGAATCCTCTTTCTTTCCCTAACACCACTTTGGAAATATACCATCCCAAAGCCTTTACCCCTAGATTTCCTGGTGACTCCACTTGAAGGACGCCCGACTTCCACCTTTTGATGATCTCTTCTTAAAACTCATTTGATGACTCCACTTGTGCAAAGTTCCCTTTCCCTTACCTCCATTTTTGATGAACATTAATTTCATCTGGAGACTCCATTAAAGTGACAACTCAGATA
The DNA here is from genome assembly GCA_009831015.1 of Picea engelmannii. NCBI lineage: Eukaryota > Viridiplantae > Streptophyta > Pinopsida > Pinales > Pinaceae > Picea > Picea engelmannii. Next base: position 177,100 of record ML785393.1, read on the forward strand.
ATGTGGAACCATCACATCATGAGATTTACCATGGGCCTTTCAAAAGGTATACCTTTCTCTCGATGTTCAAAATATCCCCAGATACCTGAACCTTTTCCCTACAGGGTGGATGGAAAATTGGCCCAAATTCGATGGTGATCCAACTCTAGTAGTCACCCATGTTGTGAACTATATGAAGTATGATTCAAGTATAAATGTAATGCATGAGGATGTACTAATGAAAATTTTTGTATATTCTCTGGAATCGAGTCAAAGGAAGTGACTTGCAGACTCGTGTGATATGAAAAGTATCCTGTCTTCTACAAATCTTGTTAAGGAATTTCTCTGGTATTTGGGGCCAGCTACTTAGGATTTGTAGACTACCCTCCAAGATCTCAAATATTCCCTTTACATAAAATGTTTTCTTGTGTATTTTGAGACAACAATTGAAGAATGTGAAGTTGAAGACGAGTATCACCCACCACCTGCAGAAGAAGTGCTTGAAGAACATATCCATGAATAAAGTTGTCAATAAGATCTCGATGATGAAGACCCTGATGAGACATCAGTGCCATTTTTCTCGCTTGATGAAGGTGAAGTTATCCATCCTTTCCTTCCTTCTGCACATGAATATAAAAAAATAATTGGCTTCAATTATATAGATGATCTCGTGGAGGACCTCTCTGATGTGGTTGATCAACAAATTGATCATTTCATACATATCGGGGGGCGTATATGGGATGTGGTTTGTTTCACTTTTGATAAAGATCCCATTTACGACATTGGAGGTAGTTATCAAACAAAAGAGGTTGAGTTGTCGTCTTCATAGGATTGGTCTTCATATGATTCAGATACTTGGCATCCCGGTAATGATATGATCACATATTTTTTCCAGGATGATTTGTCGCAACATACTCATGAAGATTTCCAACCACCTTCATGCTCAGATCTTTATGGATACCAGGTCGTGGCCAACCTAGAGAAGTCAAAATGTCACCCTACAAAGTGAAAGCATTTTCATCTTGAATCTTTTTATAGTGATTTGTGGGTGAAAAGGTAAAGTCTTTCTTTCTCTAGAAATGAGATGGTCCCTTACCTATTTTCTTCTTCTCTAAGGAATCATCAATATTGTTATCCCCATTTTGTGGGATAACTAAGGAGATTATGTCTCTAATCCCTCAGGTTGCAGATATGGAGTGCCGAGAGACTAGGTGACCAACAATATCCACTTGCATAGATGGAGACCCTTATCACCACCACAAAGGTCAAGATTTTCATATGGCATCCACCACACCAACTGGCTTCCAAAAGGAACCGGGCCTTGATCCATGAGGTACAAGTCAAGTATTATGGTAAGTGTCATTTCAATATTTGAGGCATTTGAGAATGTTGTATCTTAGACTTCTTTATATTTCATGACATATGCTTGGACATTATGCCTTTTTCCCTATTTCACCTTGGTGGTTGACATTGTTCCATATTAAGTGGTCTTTCTTGGGAATGGGTTTGCTACTAGGAACTCCCTTTAAGATCCATCACACCTTTCTCGACCATACTTACCACCTTCCATCACTATTTCCCCCCATTTCCTTATCTCTTGGGATTTTAGGGTGTATTTACACAAGAAGGGGTTGTCCCTCATTCTATGGGAAGAAGGGGATAAAGGATCAGAGGGATTGTTGTTGGGTAAAATATAAAATCCTATATATAAATCTTGCATATGCTTCGCCCAGGGAATTCCCCAAGAAAGCAATGAAATGATTATCTGTAAGAAAATGGGGACCCACAAGAATAATGACCAAGAATGCTTAAAGGGTTAGTTGGAGGATAAAAGGTCTCATCATGAGCCAACCTATCATGATCATGGATATTTAGTGGTATGACATTACCATCATCTGGTCACCAAGCCAGGGTAATGGCTCTCAGTTGCATGGCTGAGAGAAAGGGGGTCTCATCATGAGCCAAACTTCTCATTTCCACTAGGTGTTTGTGAGTGACACTGTCATTATCTGGACACCACAGTAGGACAATGGGATTCAACTTGTCCCTAAATTTTAAAAGAAACAAAGAATTGAGAAATGATGGGCTTGGAAAAATTGCATTGCAAATGAAGGTGCCACACACCCTCTTCAAAGGCACCCATGAATGAGACACTACAACCCCCTGTATATAATGAATCCCATGCCCATTGAGTCTTGAACCTTAACCATTTCATCCACTTTACATGGATTACAGAGGGATCTCTTGGAAACACTCCGTGACCTAGGGCCAGATTTACCCAATAGGACACCTCGTTTACCCTCCCATATCCAAGCTTGGAAATTCACATAATGTCGTTGAGCACTTAATTGTTTGACATGGTAATATTTGATGCACATGATTAGGTGGATAATTTATTGACTTGATTTACTTATCATGATATTTTGACTTGAGATCCTTGTAGGGCGTACTTATTTGATTTTGCAGGACCTAGTTGGTGGACATTTTTGGAGGAACAAGCCTAGCTTGGGCTTGTGTGGGGCTTGAATCCCACAGGTGGATTCCAAGGGTCCGCATGCCGGATGAGAGAGATGAAACTTCAGAGGCCTATAAGATGACTTGGATGAAAAAATATATCCCCTACATGCCAAACGCTTTTCCTAGGAGAGTCAAAACACCATCTTTAGGAGCATGATGTCATCTAGAGGGGATAGGGTTTGGTGATGAGCTTACCACTCATTTGTACATGGACGTTTTGAGAAGAATTGGGCTTTGACCATGAATAAAGTGACTTGGATGATTTACATGTGGCTTTGGGAAGCGTAAATACAATCCTCCAACACCAACGACTTACTCCTAGTGCCAAAACGTCCCCTAAAGAAGTGACATCACTTTAAATTAAGGTTTCTTTTTGTGTAAAAGTAAATTTTAAGTGAATTGTTTAATATTGTTTTGTAAAAGGGGAAATATTATGGTTGTTGACCCCTAGTCTTGTGTTTTACCCTAATATTATGTGGAAAAACTATTTTGGAGACATTTTTTTATAAATAGAGATTATAAGATCTCATTTCATAACATAACTCTCCCATCTTGGATAGGTACTTGGCTGAAATTTTCGCTACCTTTGGAATATTTCAACTATCTCTTGCTATTTGTCATGGTTTATCTTGTTATTGGTGGATTGAAGTAGGGCACTACACTTGGAGGATCTATCTATTGCTTGTTGGTGGAATATTCTTGTCCACTTAGGGTTTGATTTTGCATCTATTATGGAATTGGTAAGGAAAATCTGATTTTATTGTCTTTTATTCTTGCTTTCTTCCATAATTTTTCTTGGTTAAACCCTTGGAGGAGTATAAGGGAATACACCCTCCCCAAGGTCCATTTACTTTCTTTCATAAAGGTTATTTATCACAAGGTAACTTGTAGGACTACAAGTGAATATACCCTCCAAGTTCATTTTGGTTTGGTCTACAAACCCTAGGAAGTAAAAGGGATTACACCCCTAGGTTCCTTGTGGATCAAACACATACAATCCAAGGCTGCATTTAAAGTCATATTATTTCTCAAGGTTTTTCCAAGAGAAGTAAAAGGGCTTACACCCTCTTGGCATCTCCTAGTTGACTTAGCTATTCTTGGTAATTACGAGGGTGTACACCCCCAAGGGCTTAGCCTAGTCATATTATTCTTTGAATCCATAACCCAATAGTGAGGCACTAATCATTTCATATTTTTATTGGAGATATAAAATTGTTTCTTTGGGAAACATGAAATTTCGTGATTTTGAAGTTGTTCCTAGTGGAATCAAATCTATGCTATGAATGCTTGCTTGAGCCACTATGGAATTTCATTTCTCTGTGTATTATTTGCTGTTGTTACAAATTTAATATACATCCATTAGGGCTGCAAAAAACCCTAACCAAACTCTTCAATAACTCCTAATTTAACCTTTGAAAATTTCCTAAAATATGCCCACATAATCTACTAAGTACATTGCATCTTTTGGCAAGTTTTGAGCAATTTTTAGTGGTTAAATCTCTTCCTGTAATAACAAGTTTGTTACAACAAGATATTTGACCACTAAAACTTGCTCAAAACTTGCCAAAAGATGCACTCTACTTAGTAGATTATGTAAATATTTTGCTGTAATAACAAGTTTGTTACATCCATAAGGCTGATAAATATCACTGCAATTATCTTTTTATGATAACCTTTCTTTTTGTGATAAAGTCTTGTTCTATCATTGTTGAGCTAAAATAGTTTTTTGCTAGCTTGAATCGTGCCTATTCAATTGGAATTTTATAATTTATATTTCAAACCTATTATCTTTTATGTGCCGATATATATCATTGATCATTGCTGCAATTAGGGACAACACGATTAACTTTCTTTTCCACCTAACATTACTACATACAAGTGTGGCTTTTATTATGTCTAGAGTAGGTACAAACACCCTTTGCAGACATCCAAAGACTTGGAAACATTAAACTACCCAGAGACGAGTCATCAAAGCCATCTTTCCTCTTCCATTATTGACCTTTAGAGGGGACAGTTCTATTCCTTCCATTCCATCCATCTCAATCCCCTAGAGTCACTGGAATCGCCTCCCTAGAGTGACCTAGTCACCCTTGAAGTGCAATACCTATATCGAGGTGACATTGGGTATAGTGGCACTGAGTTGTCACCACTTGATAGTTGGGTCGGGATTTTTCCAACCTACAACTTGTGCGATAACATGGATCTCTTGGGATCTCTCATGTATCCTCAGTCTTCAAGAAGAAACGATCATGATAATGGGAATAAAGATGAGCCATAGTCTACATATGGTAGTCCTCTTCATATATGGATTGATTGAGCTTGTTGCTATCCTTTCGGGTAGGATTTTCGAGATGATAAAAATTGAAGCTACTCTTTTCAACAAGATTTCCTCCCTCCCACCCATATCCATTAGTTTCATTTTGTGATTGATTATATGTTTATTTATGCTCATGACTATTTGCTCAACTTATCCTTTTTGTATTACATGATTAATACCCAGGGGATATACCTTGATGAAATGATGAACAAATGGTTTCTTTTGTTATATGACTTCACTTGATCTTCAGGGCCCCAGGTAAGTAGTTAGGTCATATTTATTTCTTGCATTTGCATATTGATTACTCATGGTATCTTAACTACATTTCATATTTCATTTTTCTCTACTTGCATATTGATTTCATCATATTACATGTTTAGTTTAGAATTTTTTGAAAAAATGCAAAAAATTATTTTCTAGATTAGTTGTTGTTTTTTCATTTTTGGCTTTTGATATATATGGACGAAGGGTGATAGAACCACCCTGTATTATAAATTTTTATGTTTCAGTGTAGGCACAAGTCCACCATGAGATGTTGCGGTTCTCATTCACTCTACGATGAGCACATGTCCCCAAGTTGGGGCCAGATGTTACCCCCAAATCTTAGGGATAACTAAGGAGATGATGTCTCGAGGCCCTCAGGTTGCAGCCATGGAGTATAGAGAGACAACTTGACCAACAATGTCCACTTACACATATGGAGACCTACTTCACCACCACAGTCCTAGGATCAACGTGATGGTATCCACCACATTAGATGGCTTCTAGAAGACATTGGGTATTGCTCCATGAGGTACAAGCCATGTATTATGGTGAGTGTCATTTCAATATTTGAGGCATTTGAGTTTGTTGCATTTTAAACTGCTTTTGATTATGTAACATCTTCTTGGACATTATTCTGTTTGCCTTATTTCACTTTGGTGGTTGACATTGCTCCCTAGTAAGTGGGTCACCCTCGGAGATAGTTTTTCTACTAGGTGTTATCACTGAAATTTCGTCCGCACATGGTTAAAAGAATTCAACATCGCCAAACAGTTATGAAGTCATCCAGGGACCTGAATTAACACAAAAGCATTCATAAAGGGTAAAAAAATATACAAAATAGTGAAAAATTGAAGGGCGCTATGAAGACACTGGGCACATGCGTGAAACATGAACACAGAAATCACGCACATGCGCACGATGCACGACTGTTATCGCAAAAAGCCGCGCACCTGAGAAACGACGCATTTATGAGATTGGTCGGCCTCCCACCCACTTCTGGTTCAGCTCCCATGTCGATTTGACACTCAAATCTGGACTGGATTCGACTGGATGGCTGGTCAAAGACCTAGAAATGCCCTAATTAGCCTCTTTACACACTACAAACTAGTTGAACAATAGCTCAAAGGAATGCTATAAAAAGGCCATGGATACACTTCATTTTTCAAGGAATTCAAAGAAAAGTTATGATGCCATTATTCTCTTGAGGACTCTATCCTTGCTAAGAGTATATTTGCATCATTGCATTGGGAAATCCATCTCACCCCTTGAGTGAATTAGCAAAGAGTTATTTCCCCATTTTCATTTTTATTTGTTGTAAGAAGAGCTTACTTGTGGGGGTCCAAGAGCCCTCCCTTGGAGGAAGAAGGGACTCATAGACCCCTTGCTTCTCAATGTTTTCTTTCACTAATATCAACCTTATCATTGGTGACATGGGTCTCATTGTTCTTTTTGTCTTTATGTCCCTATGCTTATAAATTTAGTTGTTATTTCATTTCTTAGTTCAATTCTTAGTTGTTGTTTTATATTTCTTTTTCTAACCCTTTTTCCTTCCAGCTGTCCTACTCAGCAGACCCAACTGAGCTTGCAAGCACCTCTATTTTTCTCACTAAGGTGACGAAAGAGGTGCAACATATTGACGACTCCACTGAGGAAAGGTATCGATTTCCTACCCCATTTGGGTTTTTCTTGCTCTTCTTTTAGTTTGTTTAACTTGTAGGTGCATTAACCAGCCTGGGCCGACCTGCCAATTAGCCAATTCCAAGTCGAATTGAGAGAAATCCATCCGGGTTTTTCATTCTTGGCTGTGTGTCACATATGCGTGGGTTTTTAGGCCCACAGACGTGCATCATGTGCACATGCACTTAAGTCACAACTCTTTTCTATGCACATGCGCTTATTAACTTTTCTCTGTTCGCGCACATGCGCTCTATGCGCTGCTGTCTCCACTGAGACCCGTGCATCTGTGCAAAAATTCACATTGTAAAGTTGTTGAGATGTGGGGAAGGCCATTTGCCTTCTTAAAAATGATTTCAAGCATGTTTTAAAGCTGCACCACACTTAGTCCCCTCATCATATAAAGGGGTTAGTCAAAAACACATATGCACTTAGGAGGTTAAAATCAATTTCCTCTTTTTGCTTTCATTTTTCACGACATGGATGGCTTGTTTTGACTCACAATATAAGTTGGAAATCATTTTTAATCACATTTAACTTGCATTGGGACTAGAAGTTGAATAACAATCTCTTAGTATGCTCTTCTCTTGCACCTCCAAGCGGTCTTGAGAATCAGAAAAAGATTGTGAAACGATTTCGTCTCCCTTATGAACATTAAAACCTTTAGGAGAGGACAACAACCCTTCTTGGGACTCCTCTTAGTTTACTTTTTCAAACACATCTTAATATTGTAACGGGCCCATACATGCCCACATGCTACAAATATAGGATAGTGTTGAAATTCGCTTTCTTAGATCAAATCACTAGGGAAGTTTAAAGGTTTTGTAACGGGCCCATACATGCCCACATGATCAACCTAGGATAGTTTCAAAGATTTTCTTAGATTACATCACAATAGGGAGTTAAAGGGATAGTAACGGACCCACATGTCCACATGCTAGCTTCCTAGGGACTTTTGAATTACGCAAGGTTGTACCAAAGGCACTTAGTTAATTAGGTAATCAAACACTTGTAAGGACCAAGCGAAGTCCACATGCAACAAGGTGACATATAATTCACTGAAAATTGGCACACTTTCACTCACACATAAAAGTCACTTATCACTCACATAGCTTCTTATTGAAACATGGAGGTCAAAGTAAGTTTCCTCCAAAGGGATTCCGAAAACACCCCACCCTTTTCTTGACGAAACTAACCACTCCCATTTTAAATCAATGAGGTTGGTTCACACCCCCAACCTCGCAAAACAACTAAATCTAAAATATTTCTAAAAACTCACTAAGTTTTCCTCCACAGGAGGTGCCAAAAGAAAATTTTTAGTCTAGGTAGGATTTTGGGGATAGGCATCCAAATAACTCCCCATTATCTGGTTCTCACATTGTCAAAACCATAGAAGTTATCAAATAGGGAACTGAAAATCCTCCAAGTCAAGTGTTCCTAACACCATTAGGCAGGGATATACCCATGAAGGGTTGAAGGCCGAGGTCCGATTGTTTTGTGCATCCCCCCTTGAGGCACCCACCTCTTGGACGAGATCCAACCCGTGACCCATTTCTTAGGCCGAAAATCTAAATGCCGCACTTTGACCGAGGTACCTAGTGACCAAATTTTAGGACATCTACCCAGGTGGAAATTGTGGCTGCAATTGCACCTTGATTGGATTTTGTGTGGCTATTGGGAAATATTGCCAGCTCTTTCGAGATATGCCCTCTTTACCCCTCATTATAACCAATTATTTCATCCTTCACTAGTTTCTCTTCCGATGACTTCAGACCCCACTGTTGAGTACTGTTGGAAGGTCGAGTGCTATTTGAGAGGAAGGACGTTACGTCTTGTAGGACATGAACATTTTTTTTCTTTTGATTCCCCATGCGGACAAAACCCACTTCCCCACATATATGTTTATTTTTCAAAACATTTTATGTATGATGCACCTTTGATTACATTTTGATTTAGATATATATATTGTGTAAAATTGAAAGTTTGCAACGCAAAGGCTCTTGTTTCTTTATTACTCTCACCACCATTTTCACACATTCACACAGCTAGTCAGACATCATAGGGGACCCACAGAATCCTCGTCGTTCACGACGCTTGCTAAACCTCCCTCCTATCTTAGGGGGAGTGTCGGGTCTTTCCCACTCAACAACACTACCTTCACACTCTCCTGTGAGTGCGACCATTTTAGGATCAACTTTGCTTGGTTCTACATTACTTGGGTCCACTTCCCAAGGTCATCCGTCCACTCGCTCTCCTTTACACAGAAGTGGGGGACCAACTTCCTCTCAAGGGGGAAGTACCAACCCACCTAGCCCCCCTCAAGGGTCAGGTTCACAACACACTTACACCATGGCTGGAGCTAATCCTCCCCCCCCACTACAGATGCCATATTTGGCCTATTTCAACATACCAGATCTAAGAAAACTCACCAATGATCCTATATTGAATGCTCCCACATGACCTGTAATGCCCACCAAACTACCTTCAAACATACCCAAGTTTGAAGGAAAGGCAGGCGACGACCCTGCCAACCATGTCATGACCTTTCACCTATGGTGATCTTCCAATAGCATTATGGATGATTCCATTAGAATGCGATTATTTCAATGCACACTCATTGGCCCATCGGCCAAATGGTATGTAGAGGAAAAATCAAGGTCCCATGCAACTTTTGAATCCTTGGCCAAATCATTTTTGACCTTCTTCCAACTACCAATCCACCACGACAATGGTCTAGAACTACTTTCTAATTTCAAACAAACCTCAGCCACACATATCGCTGATCACATTCATGAGTGGCATAGGTGACGTAGTTTGTGCAAAGCAGAAACCACCAAGCAACAATGTCTTGAATGGTTTGTTAGATCACTTATCTCTCTCCTCGGTAAGGATGTAGCTTCCACCTTCCCTCAATCTGAAGAGGAAGCCATTAGTAAGGCTCAACATCATGAACTCATCTATGCACAGTCAGGGTACTTATATACTGTACTTCCTGATCTTCCAAAACCTGTACCATTTGGCCAAGACAAACCTGGGATGTCTCACTCAGCAGACAGACTGATTGGTACCACCACTCACTACGGTCCACAACCCCAACCACCACCGATGTATGGAACACCTCAATACTCGTCGGCATACAAGGGCACTTCTTACTACCCCCCACCCCCTTATCAACAACCATACCCTGTTTCTATACCTCCACCCATCAGTGGACCACTGCCGACAGCCCCCATACATCCACCTATTCAAATGAGCTCTAATACCCCCTCTACCTCAACTTATAGTACTATAGAAAGCTCTATGCATTCCTATGTGCCTTATGGATCGTTACCACCACATAATCTGTACTTCCCATTTCCTGGTCCCCCACAACCCATGTCTCCCCCACATCCTCATGCCGGGGTGAATTTTGTTCAACCCTCTGCCATTCAACAATACCAAAATTTTGAACAGCTGAATACGGCCACTCTGACCCATCTGTCGAACAATACCAAAAAGAAAGGATGAAATAGGAACAACACCAACCCTGGTCAAAGTGGGAATCAACCCCAGTAGAACCAACACACTGGGGGCAACCAGAACCAAGGGAATCAAAACCCCCAGGGGGGCAATAATAATAGGCGTCAAGGGAGAAATAACAATAATGTTAAAACCAACTTCCCTTGTTCCCTTTGTGGTGAGTTCGGCCATTACACTCATCATTGCCCCCAAATCGCTGATTTTAAACGGTTGAAAGACTCTGGTAGTCTTCCCCATCCTCCAACATCGCCTACCCCTCAGCAGGCACCACAACAATACATGAAACAACCCCCCCCTTTCGTGATACAGAATCCTATTCCACATCAAGGTGTGATAAACACCCAACATTACACACAAAATCCCCCACCTTAAGTGGGACAATACCTCAACCCAAACAATCCAGCAGATCGCACAATCCTCCTCACTAGTGAGGAAGAAATCCTTCTGCAAACACGTAATCATCAGTATCATGCACCCATTGAGTCTCCTCCCATCCCTCGAGAGATAAACCCTGCACCGACGAGACCCCCATTGGTGATTCCTCGCCCTACCACCGAACCACCTCTTCGCATCCCTCACATCCCATTGCGTAGGAATGTCCACAACCCACAGGCTACGACAGCTCACAATTACAGCTTGGTTGACGACTTAGCACAATCCTCAGCTGCCATGTCAGTATTGGAAGTCCTCTAGACTTGTCCCACTCAATGGAAATCATTACTTTCTGCCTTGGGGGCAGTCGACCCCACAGATACTCGACTCATTACCTTTGATATCGACAGCGGAGAACCTTGCCTTCCCGCCTTGATTGCTTTTCAAATACCAATAAAAATACGGAACATCACAGTTCATCGGTGTATCATCGATGAAGGTGCATCTACATGAATTATGTCCAAAACTGTATGGAAGAAACTTGGTTCCCCCGAACTCATACCCTCTACCATCACCTTACGAGCTTATGACGGATGACCATTGTCTCCTGAAGGGCTCTTCCAAAATGTCCCCGTCGAACTCGGGGGCAAGACTATTCTCATCGACATCGAAGTTATCGACGCCCCACTCGATTATAATATCCTGTTCGGTCATAGCTACATGTACACTTTGAAGGTAGTGGCATCTTCCATCTTTCGGACAATGATGTTCCCCCACAATGGGAAGATTTTTACTATTGACCAAGTCTCACATTATGAGCCTAATCCATTTGCCAACATCGATAACATTATTCCTCTCATCCACACGAGCCACGACGCATACCCACTCGTCGAGATGGGTCTTGGAATTTTCAAAGATCCATCATTATTAGGAACTTACCATGGAGTACCACCACTCCTTCCTCCTTCCAATCAAGTATGCGTCGTATCATCTAACATAACTCACACAGAGGATACCCTTCCTCCTACAGAGGCTTCTATCATATCTGACATCCTACTCGTCGCAGAACTCCCCCCTCAAGAACCTCTTGCGCACTCATTGACCCCACCATTCCATGATTCCACCTCTCCCCAAGGACATATCCCACTTTGGGAGACAGTTCCCCAAGCCATCACCCAAATTCCCTTTTTTTATCCTCCACCAGGCATCAAAGCTTTCTAGGTAGCTACAACTCTTACCCTACCTAATATGGTGTTAGTAATTCCAGTTTGGTATTTACACCCACCAGAGATGGTCCCTCGACCATCCCTTCCCCCCTAAACAGAAGGAATCCCCATGACGATTCCCATACTTACTCTCACCATACCCCCTACACCCCCACTCACTAGCCCCCCTGCCACAGCTGGGGGCATGAGAAAGAATAAGGAACCCATAGCTCCACTTCCTCCACGCATCCAACCTCCTTGCGCACTATGTGAGAAAGAGGGACACCAAACCAACAACTGCCCATCTCTACCAGAGCTACGGAATTTTATTCCACTCAATCAAACTCCCCCAACACTCGCCACTATAGCCAGTATTGCCACTACCACCCCCCATTCCAATAGTAAAGGGTTGCGGACCAAATTCTCTTGCGCTATATGTTCATAATATGCCCATTATACCCACCATTGCCCAACACTACCACGCTTTCGACAAACATTAGCTGTAGTACGCCAAATCTTCTAGAGAAACCCCAGCCCTGCTATGTCCTCCTTAACAAATATCACTGACATCTGTTATGTCACCACTTCAGTCAATGAACGTATGAGACACCCTTGCTCTCTATGAAACTCATTAGATCATTTTACATACCAGTGTCCTATGATCCTTGAATACAGGCAATGCCAATTGACCCTGCTTCAACGACCCACAGAGTCGATAGTTGACATTACCTCGTCACTAGAGGCTCTTCATGTCATTTCTCCCGAACCCGAGGCCCTTCCAATGCCTCCATGGTTCTTAGATGACTTATCTGAGGATTCGCCCCCCAATCCCCCCAACTCTCCCGCTCATTCCCCTACCGACATTTTACACCCAACTACCACGGGTACTCCTCAGTACTTCAATATCTGGTTTATGTCGAGTGAACCATCACCATCTCCTAGCATTGTTCCCCTTGCTTCTTCCTCACCAGGGGGAAACCACATGACAACAGTCACCGATATCACTCTTCATGACCCCTTGTATTCCCGTCACTTCCACTGTGACGAGGAAATACTCGAAGAGTTCAATAACCCAGACTACCCCTGGGATGTGCTACACCACCGCACACTCTTCTTTCCTTAGGAAGCCTCCACGCCTCCTAACCAACACCCCATCTATGCAGTTGAAACCAAGGATTTTATCCCATCAGGGCCTATTGACTGGTTCAAAAACACCATTCCTTCCCCTGATGCTTTTGAAGAAGGAAACATGGCCAACATTTCCCTGACCATTAAAATCGACATTTCCATAAAAAATGGCGTCATCGAGGAAATCACCATTGGAACTGCTTGCAATCCTCAAGAAATCACCACCTATAAAGCCCTCTTCCAGGAATATTGGGATATTTTTTCCTGGTCATACACAGAAATGCCTGGCCTCAATCCCTCTATCGTCGAACATCGCATCGACACCTGGCCCGACATTACACCAGTTTGTCAAAAACAATGACCGCTACACCCATCCAAAGCAGCAGCCATCAAAGCCGAAATTGACAAATTACGCACTGCCGGGTTCATTTACCCCATCGCCTATACATCATGGGTTTCCAACCCTGTACCCGTTAACAAAAAACAAGGCACTATCCGCGTTTGCATGGACTTTTGCGATCTCAATCACGCATGTCCCAAAGACAACTTTCCAACGCCTTTCATCGATCTAATTATCGATGACAGCGCAAGCCATGAGGCTCTATCCTTCATGGACAAGTTCTCTGGTTATAATCAAATTTAAATTCACCTCGTCGATCAGTATAAAACCACATTCACTACTCCTTGGGGTACTTTTGCATATCGTGTCATGCCTTTTGGCTTAAAGAATGCTGGCGCAACTTTCCAATGGGCCATGACATACATCTTTCACGATTTGGCTCATATCATCCTCGCCTACTTGGACGACCTCACAGCTCGATCCAAGAAATACACCCAACATCTTGATGATTTACAAATCATCTTTCAACGGGGTCGTCAGTACAACATCCACTTGAATCCTCTCTAGTTCGTGTTCTATGTCACTGCAGGGTGCCTCCTCAGCTTTATCGTTTCCCAAAGCGGTATTACCATGGACCCCCTCAAAGTCCAAGCTATCACCGAAATTCCACCTCCCCGGAATTTATGTCAACTTCATAGCCTACAAGGCAAAGTTAACTTTCTACGGCGGTTTGTCCCAGACTACGCCATACGTGCACATGGTTTCCTTCGCTTACTACATCACAACATCCCATTTCACTGGGATGACCATGCCCAACAGTCATTTGACGACCTTAAAATGACACTCTCCAACGCCCCTTTAATTAGTGCACCTGACTACAATCGCGACTATCTCCTCTACGTATCAACATCAGCTGTGTCAGTAGTAGGAGTTCTCGTCCAGCTAGGTGATGAAAACCGTGAGCATGTCATTTATTACGTTAGTAAAAACCTCTCAGGGCCACCCTTGAAGTATAAACATGAAGAAAAGCTTGCTCTTGCAGTCGTCCTCACAGTCCAAAAACTGCTCCACTACATTCTGCTTTGCACAACCAAGGTTGTAGCAGATTCCAACCCTATGCAATACTTTCTCAGTCGTCGGCAAATTAACGACAAATTTGCTCGATGGATCGTTATCCTTCAGGAGTACGATTTAGAATTCTCAACACCCAAGAGTAAGAAAGCCCTCGTTCTCACCGAACTTGTCATGACCCTCCCCTATGACACCACCAATACCCTCGTCAACACCGACTTTCTCGACGAACACATATTTTACATCACTTCGGATGATCCTTGGTATGACGACCTCCTCATCTACCTACGAACTCAAAAGTTTGGTAACCACCTTTCATGAGATGATCGTCGTCGTATCCGCCATCAACCCCCCCGCTACCTCCTCATCGGAGACATCCTATACCGGCGGGGAGTCGACACTATTCTTCGTCAATACCTGACCATTGATGAGGCCGATAGAGTCTTGAACGACTACCACAATGGCGCATGTGGGGGCCATCTTTCGGGAATATCCACTGCTGAGAAGATTATCCGAGTAGGTTACTTTTGGCCTACCTTGTTTCACGATTTCATTCACGCCGTGAAACGATGTGAGCAATGTCAGCTTTATGCCAATAAAGCCTGAGCTCCCCCTGCTCTTCTTCATCCAGTCATCACTGCCGACCCTTTTTGTAAATGGGGCATCGACTTCATGACTTGTAATCCCCCCTCCAGCAATGGTCACAAATACATTGTGGTCGCCATCGATTACTTCACCAAATGGGTAGAAGCTATGCCCACCTTCAACAACACCATTGACACCGCAACACATTTTTTCTTTAACCACGTCATATCTCGTTTTGGAGTACCACTCCAACTCGTTTCCGATCACGGGAAACACTTCGAGAATGAGATCTTCGTCGAACTCTCATCTCGGTTAGGATTCTCTCATGAGTTTGATTCACCATATTACCCTCATTCTAACGGACAAGTCGAAGCAGTTAACAAGGTCCTCAAAACCATGTTACAATGCATGGTTAATAAACATAAAACCAATTGGCATCATATGTTATTTTCTGCGCTATGGGCTTACCGCACGGCTATGAAAACAACCACTGGTTTCACACCATTTCATCTAGTCCATGGGGTTGAGGCCACTCTTCCCATCGAGTGCGAAATTCCTACCTTACGCACCACAATCGAGCTATTACCCGACACTGCTCCAATGGAGTAGCGCTTGCTGAACTTAGAATCTATGGATGAAGATCGTCGATCTTCATTACAGAACAATGAGGCAGCTAAAAAATGGTCAAAGGCTACTTTTGATCGACATTTCAACCTTCGCTCATTTCGCGAAGGAGACCTCGTCCTGGCTTACGATATCGCTCATGATACCTTTGGCCATGGAAAATTCGAGTCACTATGGCATGGCCCATACATTATCCAACATTGCCTCACCAAAGGCGCATATCTCCTAGCCTCTCCTGAAGGCCTCTTTCTCAAAGGACCCGTCAACGGGTTGTACTTAAAGAAATTCTATGCTTAAACGTAGTCATTCTACTTTAGTCTCTTTCTTTTATAGTGTTTTTAATCTTTTTTCCATTCCTCATGTCTAAACTCTCATTTGTGCTATTGATAGATGCTTCCTCCACTGGCCTACTACATCGATTACGCCGACGACGCCAGCTGTTGGACACCAAATCTCGCTTCGGCCGCTTGGGCTCTCTACACCCCTTCACATGAAATGCTCCATTCGAGCGGCATATGTTTGGGGTCAGCGACCAACAACCAAGCCGAATACACTGCCGTCATCGGCCTCCTGGCCGATGCCCAACATCATAGTATTCGTCACCTTAGCCTCTTTCTTGACTCACAACTAGTCATTCTCTAGCTCAACAATGTGAACCGCGTATGCGATCCTTGCCTCTTTTGCAAATACCTGCAGGTTAGACTTTTATCTCAACATTTTGATTCCATTACATTTACACATATTCCAAGACAATTGAATCAAATTACATATAACCTAGCTAATATTGTGTTAGACTGACATATATCACATCAAGCTACCTCTACACATACATAAACATATCAACAACCTGTCATAGCATATATAGATTAGACATCATCAATACATTAACAAACCACGTATAAACACCACATAGATCTCAAAATTTATACTCATGTATATATCAAAAGGTCCACAGTGCCATCCAACTGTTTACATACAAAAATACAACTATTCGTAGGCCAATGAAGCATCTCGGTACAAAATGGGTTCACCAGCCTATATACAAAAAACGCATCAATACATAGAGAACCACTCACGGTGCCTCTAGAGCACCACCGCATGCCCCTCCCTCAGGCGGTGGCGGCCCACCACCACCTTCCCCTCCCTCAGGCGGTGGTGGTCCACCCCCTACCGGTCCCTCCTGCCTCTGCAGCAATCGTCCAGTCATCGCAGCACTAGCCACTGCTGCTCATCGTACTACGGCCTTCCATGGAGACGGAACCCCCCCACACTGCTCGAGGATACCCTCATCCTATATGTGAGACCACATGCCCTCAGGCACATCCTGTAACACTACCTCCAGGCGACGACGTATGTCCTCAAAATCTACTCCGACAGCCGCTGGAGGAGCATGTGATGACCCAACACCAGGGTCATCAAACCGACGTCTCCTCGCTACCCTCTCGAGATCAGCTAGTCACACCGCGACGTCCTCACACCGATGTCTCTCTCCCCACGACAGTATCTCTGGCTCCTGACGAGCCGGTGCTCTCTGCAACTCCACCTCGCCCGCAAGGTGCCACATCTGCACATACAAACAAGCAACATATAGTATCAACATCTATATCATATAAATATGTCATGCTATTTCAAAACACAAAAAACATATATATCAACATCATCAACATACCTCGGCGGTCAAACACCTCCCTTGGAGGTAGCACCATGTCCGGATCCTCCCGGAAGTCAACCCCGACATAGGGGTACCACAATATCACTTGCGATATCTGTCGCCATATCTGCGCTGCCTCTGCAGTAAAGAAGTGGCCACCCTCGCCACCACCATGGCGAAGCAACACAGTTGACCACCGTCTCAGTCGCGGCTCTCGCGCCCCAGGCGCACCCAAAAAAATCCAAGGGCACAACATTGACACCCTCTCTAGAAACCAGGCCACCAGGATGGACCCGAAGACAAAATCTCCAACATCCATGGACCGATAGTGGTCCAGCTACCTTACCATCCTGGCATGCAGCGTCAACCCCTAGGCGAAGTGCTCACCGACCAACACTCTCTCCATCACCATCAACTGGCCACCACTGATCCACTACATTGCCAACGAACCATAAACTCTCACAATCATCGTTGCTATAAAATGATGCGCTAGGGAATCCATCGCCCCAATGCTCACGACTGTGTCAGACATAAAGTTCGGCCCCGAACAATACCTCCGGCCAACCATCGCTAGCGGCGTATCCCTCGATAGCACCGACTCCGCCGGTAGGGGCGTTCCCCGAAACGGGAGCCCAATCAAAAAATACACATCCTCCACCGCAGTGAAGGGGATATTCTCTCCCCGCACTATGAAGCAGTGCATGTCCGGACTCCACATCCAGATAAGAAACTGTAGGAGATACTCCTACGCCCGTATCAATGGGCACTCATAGAACTTCAGTATCCCACAGGCTGCCAAAGTCGCATGTGCACCTGGCTCCTCAATAGCCACGACGTCTCGTAGCTGGGACCAATCCCGCTCTCTCCAACCAATCGACATCGTGCACAAAGCTCACCTGCAACCACAAAAAATTGTCCTAAGTCAGCCACCTGGACAATCAAAAACATCCAAAAAGATAAATTTTACACCCGTCAACCTTGCCTCCAAGGCCCAATTGTTTAACCTACAGGCGTGCACACGTGCGCGCCTGTTCATCCCACAGGCGCACACTTGTGTGCGCCTGTTCACTACACAGGCACGCTCTCAGGCGTTCCTATTCACTACACAGGCGCGCTCTCAGGCGCGTCTATTCACTACACAGGCACACATATATGCACACCTGTTCGGCCGACAGGTGCACACATAGTGCGCGCCCTCTTCCTCTTTACCAACGCTCCCATGCACGCCTATCGAGTAGGCAGGCGTGCACGTATGCACGTCTACTTCCTGATCGCCTGTGCACGTGGTGCCCACACTCTTCAAACCCCCTGTACGACCCTCCGTACAGGCCCTGCCCAAAAAAGGAAACCCTAATTCTATGCAGGATGATCAAACCACCAACCTGAAGCTCGCTGGTCCTAGATTAGATGCCTCGTCCTCCCAGAATCTCACAATCTCCTCTGAATGCTTCTTGTCCAATTACTATAGCAACAAGTACAAATGAGGTGGAAATGTGGGCCCTACAACTATATATAAGCCCTTTTTCCCAACTTCCACTCACCATTCCAGGAGCTCCGTGCGTCCATTTCTCGATCTGTCTTCAGCCACGGGATCAACATCCCATCGTCTACATCACGACAGTCCCTGGGCCTCTTTTTATCCTGAGCCCCTGGGACGCCATTTTCCATACCCTGATCAGGTACACATGCGCATATTCACAGTTATCAAATACATGCTTATATATTCGATTCTCTTCAGATATTGTTCACGTTGGGTATTTGGTTTTCGTGTTTGCAGGTACTTGGTCATCATACATTGACACAACCCCTTCAAGTATATACTCAGCATTGGCATGTATTCATTCTCTTTGAATCTCACTTACATTTCCAGTCACACCCTTTGACATTTTCCTCTAGGATCCCCATTTTCGGATCTACAGTACCCACACCTCCATTTGCATCTTTGGTACTGTCACCCGGTAGCACTCTTACCCACATGAGTTGTCCCATTCATAAGCACCCTTTTGCACTTCTGACACTCATGCTGTTTCTCAAAACCCTTTAGGGATGGGAGTCCCGTTAGTCTTACATCATGTCGCTAATCAGCCACATAATCTTTCTCCTCATTTTGCTAGCTTTCCCAACGGACTCCCAGATTATCTCTCCACGGTTCTCTTTTTGGGCTGCACCTCCGCAGTAGCATGAACCCTCCATTTCATCCACAATTCGTTTACCCATCTGCAAATCTCCCTTCATTTCACCTACCTCATATAGAAACCCACCCATGGGGCCCCCACCCTCCATTAGTTCTCTGAGCAAATTATGCCCTACCCAGGCCAACCATATCACACCGGGGCACCCATTTATGTATTTGTACACTTCTCCCCAATTATTCGTTATTTATTGTACAAACGCCTTTGTTTCCATTCATTACATTACCTTTTTGTCGTCACCTTTGACGACCTTCTTCCCTTTTTGACCAAATGCAACCCATGTCACCCTTGGTTGGGGCACTACTTATCATCCACCCTTGCCGACATCATCCATATCTTCAGAGTACCCCACAGGCCATGTACCTCTTCCCTCTAAGTTTGTGCACCTTGTCCTGCCTCTGGCACAACTTATCCCCTGTCTTGTCGTCCCCCTGACACTTGACATCGTTGAATGGTTGCGGCCACTTTTATCTCATATATACTCCAACCAAGGGCAGTCTTGAGTCTTCCTACATCTTGGCTTCGTCCATGTACCTCCTCCACTTCCTAACCTCACCTAGTATATTTCACGAAGCCATTTTCTTCTGGGATTCGCGTCCCCCTTTTTGTCGACATCAACAAAGTTTTCCAGAAGGGCGACAATATCTTGATTCTCATTACCCACCCAATGAGAGATCTCGGACGGCACAGGGTGAAACACAATTGCTCCCTACTGTCATTGACCCCCATAACATTCGACGTCAACACTTTCTCATGTTATAGTGGGTCTTACTTTGCAACTATTTCAATTAGTTATTTCACTTGCCGAAGACCTCTGAGCTTGGTTGGGCTATCAATGCCCACAGAATCGGTGATACTTATTACCGCGGTCACTGCCTACTATTCAGAGTATGTTCATCCGCAGAATTATCTTCTCCCTTTATCACGACCACCCCCGAGGGTGCTGCAGTTGTCTACACCAACACTTCATTCCTCTTTTTTTAGTTACATGACACGAGCATGGGGCATGCCTATCTCGTTTGTACATAGTTTTCTTTTTCACACACCTCATGGAAGGTTGGGTTCTACCGATTCCTTTTTTCCCTCCAACGGATCGCTCCAGACGATCCCACTATTGTTGTCTCTTACAACAACACTCTCAGTAGAAGAAACATTGATGGATTTTGGCTATATGTATGCTCCTAACCTCATCCATCAGGGAGCATCTATTATCACTGAAATTTCGTCTGCACATGGTTACAAGAATTCAACATTGCCAAACAATTATGAAGTCATCCATGGACTTGAATTAACACAAAAGAATTCATAAAGGGTCAAAAACTATACAAAATAGTGAAAAATGGAAGGGTGCTATGAAGACACTGGGCGCGCATGCACATGCACGAAACATGAACGCATAAATCGTGCACATGCGCACGATGCGCGACTGTTATCGCAAAAATCCGCGCACCTGAGAAATGATGCATTTATGAGAGTGGTCGACCTCCTACCCACTTTTGGTTCAGCTTCCAAGCCGATTTGACACTCAAATATGGACTGGATTCGACTGGATGGCTGGTCAAAGACCTAGAAATGCCCTAATTAGCCTCTTTACACACTACACACTAGTTGAACAATAGCTCAAAGGAATGCTATAAAAAGGCCATGGATACACTTCATTTTTCAAGGAATTCAAAGCAAAGTTATGCTGCCATTATTCTCTCGAGGACTCTATCCTTGCCAAGAGTATATTTGCATCATTGCATTGGGCAATCCATTTCACCCCTTGAGTGGATTAGCAAAGAGTTCTTTCACCATTTTCATTTTTATTTGTTGTAAGAAGAGCTTACTTGTGGGGGTCTAAGAGCCCTCCCTTGGAGGAAGAAGGGACTCATAGTCCCCTTGCTTCTTGATGTTTTCTTTCACTAATATCAGCCTTATCATTGGTGACATGGGTCTCATTGTTCTTTTTGTCTGTATGTCCCTATGCTTATAAATTTAGTTGTTATTACATTTCTTAGTTCCTCTTGATGAGTCATTGTTCCATTCTAGACCATACTTGTCACTTTCCACACTTCATCGCCTCATCTCCTTACCTTTTGGGATTTTCGGGTGTACTGACCCAAGAAGGGATTGTCCCTCATTTAATGGGAAGAAGGAGCTGGAGGAACAAAGGCTTGTAGCTAACAAAAGATAAAATCCAATCATGAACCTTCTATATGCTTGCCAAGAGATCCCACGGAAAATGAAATGTCTCTCGTAAAAAAATGACGGGACCCATGAAAAATAATTAATACAAAATGCCATCCAAGGTAGAGCATGTGCATGCACTATTTTTCATGCTTAGGTAGAAGCCCCACACATGAATTCAACTTGCAGAATCATGATGTGAGCAAGGTAGAGTCAAGGTGGGCACTATTTTTCATGCTTAGGTAGAAGCCCCACCTTGGATAAAACTTGGAAACATCTTAAAAAAGAACAAAAGGCAATAAATGGGCTTGGAAAAAGGTTGCATTGAAAACGAAGGTGCAACACACCCTCTACAGAGGATGATCCTGATTATTTTTGGCCCGAAATGAGAGGGGAGATATAATAAATAAATGTACATAGATATATCAGATATCCAATAATATAACATAGATATATCATAGATATAACCATAAACATAGAGATACAATAATACACAATTTTCTATTAATGAGCAAAATGTACAAAACTGTGGAAACACAGAGTGAAAGACTCTATAGAATGGTGGCATCTTATCTTAGAGAAGAGAAGTGATGAATATTCTCATTCAATCCAAAATCCTAACCCTGGAAGATGAAAAGCCAACAGTTTTGTGGACCCTATTTTGGGTGGTTTGGTGTACCAACTTCTTGGGGGCGTAACGTTGGCATACAATATCAATTTGGGATGCATGATAGCTCGTTGGAAAGGTATCAAGGAGGAGCTTCATTTTTGGGGCTCAATAAAATCCTTTGATTTTCATTGAGGTGCTCTATCTTGAAAAAAAATTGTTTAGGCCCTCAAAATGGCCCCAGAAATTTAGAACCTGAAAAACTGCCAAAAATAGTAAATTGCCAACAAATTGTTTTGAGCTAATTGGAATAGGTGGGTGGCCACTGATATCCACTTCGATCAATCCTCCTTCCTTAGGAAGCAGTGGTCTTTATTTCATTGATTTCTCGGGGGAGAGGGGAAAGCGCTTGCTGAATCTAAATCTTGGTGAGTTGCTTGCCTTATTGGAGAAGTTGCACTACTTAGCTTGTTGAAGGCTATCACAAAAATATTACTGGTGGGGTTGAATTTGGTTGAAGGATGTCACAAAACTGTTATTGGTGGGGTTGAATCTGGTCAACCAACCTGTTGTATCTTGGATTGACTAGGCGGTGTGTAGGTACCATTGTAGGTGAAGAACAAATATCTTTTTTCTCTTATGCAATCCGCTTCTGTTGGATAGAAATGTCTTGGGTCAAGGATGTAGTGGTCGCATTGTCATTTTGTTCACCTTTTGACCAAATTGTGAAGAGGATGAATTTTGCAGTATGAGAGAATACCTTGCGACACTATTTTGGTGGGACAATAGTTAGAACTACCTAAGATATCCTGCAAAGATGACCCCCCAGAGTAACAATTAAACTACGAGGTTGAGACTCATGAATAACATGGTGCTTCCACATATATGGTTGGCCCAAAAGAACATCACATACATCCAGTGGGGAAACATCACATAATAACTCATCCTTGAAGCATAGGATGCCATATGACAATCAACACTACTAACAACACAAAGATCTTGTCCCTGGTGAAGCCACCCGATGTTGTATGGTTGCGGGTGTGGTGTTGTCAACAATACCAACTGTTTGATGACCTCTGCTGAGATGCCGTTCTTTTGGCTTCCACTATAAATAATAAAATGAATCGGGGTCCCCTTCACCCACACCTATGAATGAAAAAGGTGCTCCCTCTCTTCAGGATATGCTGGTTCTTCTGGTTGAATTGTTGTGACCGCGACAATAGTAGTAGGGTCTGTGTCGATGATATCTCTTCTCCCATTATTTTCTGAATCATATTCTGAATCAGGGTTCGGCTCCTTTTATTTGATCTCAACCACCAATGATTTTTTTGAGCGACATTCATTATTGTTGTGCTAGGGGATTTTGTGGAAATCCCACCACTTTCCAGTGTCCTTCTTCGTCTTTTCATGACCCTTCTTTTCCTGTGGCTTGGAATAGTTTTCAGGAGGCTGTTTGTTAGGGCCGTCTTTATCATACTTTGGTTTTTGCGGATTCGCAGACCCAAAATCCTGTTTGTTCTGGTGCTTAAATTTCTGCTCGATTTTAACAACATATCAATAGAAAGCTCCCAGTGATGAGATGTGCAGGAAATACATTTCGGTTTGGATGTACCTATGCAGAGCCCCACAGTATTTCAGAACTATATTTCGCTCAAAATATTTGATACCCATATTGGTTTGCAAGTTATGGAAATTATTTGTGAACTTCGACACTATTTGGCCCGTCTCTTGCCGTAGTGTGGTCCATATCATGTACTAGTCGTCATAGTTACCAACAAGGTAATATTGTTCCTTGACCACATCCATAAAAAAATACCAAGTGGGCTCGCCCCCATATATTCCAGACTCCTCTGTGGAACTTTTCTCCCAACAAGTTTCCCACCAATGTTTGACATGGGGGAGAGACTTAAGGAGTGCGAAGGTGATATTTTCCCTGTCAGAGAAATTGTGAACAAAGAAGTAACTTTAACCATTTTTCTAGGGCATCCACATCTATCTGACCTTCAACTACGATAATATCAAAATTAACTTGTACCTTGAAAGGAGAGGTGCCTCCGAAGTGTCCGATTGATGAATACGTGCTCACTGTTATCGACAGGAGTTGAAGGATGTGGGAAAAATTCTCCATCATTTTGTTCCTCTGTCGCGTGAGGGATTTCTCAAGCAACATATTAATAAAATATTCTGCTCTATTTTTTTTATTTTATTTCGCCATGGAGGGTTTATTGGGTGTGCAAGAGCGATTTTCCTCAAGAGAGACAAGGTCAAGACCCAACTTGCTATACTCAGACCTCATCAGGAACATGCACTAAAAAATGATCAAGAGCAACCTGATCTGATACCACTGATTAGATTATTTTTGGCGCAAAATGAGAGTGGAGATATAATAAATAAATGTACATATATCCAATAATATAACATATATATTATTGGAAGATTGGTTGTTGTCATTGATGTCAACCCTAGTCATGGGTTTTGGACTGAAGATTGATGAAGGTATTTGGACATGAAGGAAAATGCACATGCAGATACAACACCCATGGAAGGATAATATACATCATGTTGTTTTTGGTGGTATGTGGCACATCAAGTGGATCCTCATGGTTGAGGAGAAATAAATTTTTGAAGATGACAAAGTGAATTGAAGAAGGAAGTACATGTAGGCCCTGAAGATAATTAAAGAAAAGAATTACAAAATAAAAAAGTGCCAGGTCGGCCCTAATGTTAAAACGAAGTGACATAAATGGCATAAATAAACATCATTATACATTCATTTGATACAAGTTTAATTTCAGAGGAAATAAGAAGAAAAGAAGGCCGGATTTCAAGGGAGGATGAAGTCTTTTGGTGATGTGTTCTAAGGTATGTTATTTTCAGGTCATATTACCATTTTTGATATAAATTTTCTTTTAGAATGATTCAGATGGTGAAATTGATATGCTACTGAGAAGACATATCAAGGTACCTCTGGTAAAAATTTCATCTCCTGATTCGCTATAATTATGAATATACACTCTGTGGAAGATAGGGTTTGTGACCAGTCCTGAAGCTAGTCAATAAACAAGTGTTCCGGGTAAAACAATCATAACTTATTCATACAAAATCCAAATGAAGTGGGACCATTTCTATTGGAATGAGTATGGACTGTAGTTTCTTGTGTGTTAGTTTAAGAATTGGATGTTAAATATTGAGCACGGGGCATGCTGTACAAGTTGGGTCTTCTGAATAGACCAAAATTGAATAAAGTCTACCATTCTTTCTATAACCTCTTTTTGGGGAGGATTCAAGGAGTGAAAATTGGAGGATTTTTAGAGAATACATTGAGTAATATTATCTAC
>ML785393.1:208439-230555 GCA_009831015.1 Picea engelmannii
TCTCCATAATTGCTTCTGATTCTTCTATGTCCTTGTTGGGATCTACTGTTTGAGGTCCTGATTGCGGTGTGGGATTGGAGCTCCCGTCGATTTTCTCTTGCCCCAGTTGCCTAAGGTTGCTATTATTCATTGCTCTGCTTCTAGATTTTGCTGTCCCTGTTTTCTGAACTGTGATCCACTGATTTACTTTCACGTTCTCACTCTCCTTTGCATTCTTTTTTTTGCAGTGTCTTGCAAAATGGTCGTAGCCGTGGCAGTGCCAACATTTGAAGGGTAACTGCTCATAATCTAGCTCCTGAATATGCATCCAATCTGCAGCAGTTAGTTTGATTGCCTCCGTTAATCCCACTTCCAGATCAACCTCCACACAGATCCATGTGCATGAATACTGGTCTTTTCTCACTGCTTGGTCAATGTACCTTCCGAGCGTATTGCCGATTGCATGCAATGATTTTTGATTCCAACAATGTAAAGGAAGATGAGGTAGATGAACCCACACTGGAATGGCGGATGGCACATCCTGAGCTGGATCAAAATCCAGGGTCCATTTGTTCAGATATAACCCTTGTGGCCCCATGAAGTATGGGCCGTTTCTGAAAATGAGGTTTTTGTCCTCAGAGTTTTCGAGGATGAATACAAAGTATCCTTTCCCTACAAAATGACTCTTTATTCCTTCTGAGATGAGCGGGCTCCAGTTCCTCTGCACCCAAGATTCGATGGATTTGGGAGAGGGCCAGAGCCCGATAAACTGCCCGATAAGACCTCTGTCTACTAGATTGGCTGTCGATCTGCAAGTTTCTTCTAAAGGCAGTTCAACGCTTGGGATGCATTCCGATTTCTTTACGAATTTCTATTGTGCTGCTGACAACGGTCTCTTGGGAGCTTCGACAACGAGCTTCCTGAAGGCTTCAAACTCTGGCAAAGGGGGTGGGGTGGGGATGGCGCCCCCCACCAGCGTCCATGATTAGAGAACCCCTGCTCGCTGTGATGTGCTCCTCGCGCGCTAGGTCACGCTCCCGATCACGCTCATCTATCCACAAGATGTTGATTGTTACAATGAGGTTATAAAGACATTTTTAACATAAATAAAATCCAAAACCCTAAGTCTAGAAGATGAAAAGCTAATAGTTTTGTGGACCCCGTTTTGGGTAGTTTGGTGTATCAACTTCCTGGGGGCGTAACTTTGGCATACGATTTTCGTTTGGGGTGCATGATAGCTAGTTGGAAAGGTATCGATGAGGAGATTCATTTTTGGGGCCCAATTAGAGCCTTTGGATATCATTGAGGTTCCCAATCATGCAAAAATGTTTCTTAGTCCCTCAAAATTGCCCAAGAAGTTTAGGACCCAAAAAATTGCTAAACATATTAAATGGCCAACAAATTGTTTTGAGCCGTTTCAAATAGGTGGGTGGCCACCGATATCCACCTAGATCAAAGGAAACCATAAATGAGATAATATGATCCCTTATATTCCATGAAACCCATTCCCAAAAGTCTTTCCCTTATCCATGTAACCTCATTCACATGACCTAGAGAGGGGTCCACTTTGGAAACACTCCTAAACTTGAGGTACAATTCACCCAATAGGTCACTCTGTCAACCCTCCCATACTTAAACTTAGAAAATTGCATAGGGTATTTGAGCACTTGTTTATTTTGATGAGGTGGTTTGGATGTACATGCTTAGATATCTCTTTTATTTACTTATCATGATGCATTTGACTTGAGATCCTTGGAGGGCACATTCATTGGCTTTTCAGGACCTAGTTGGTTAATAGATTTGGAAGAACAAGCCTATCTTGGGTTTCCTTGAGGCTTAAAGCCCACATTTTGGATACCATGTCCTGCACATCGAACGATGATTCTAGCCTTTGGATTCCTGAGGAGATACCATGGAAGACATAACCCATCCCTTATTCAGCCCAATGATTTTCCCTTGAGGATAAAATGTCACTTTTGAGGAGGTTGACGTCACCCTAGGGCTAGGGTTGTGGTGGTGTTGTTGTTTCTACTTAACACTTGGCAAGTTTTGATGGAAGAGGTTTTGAATTGTAGGAGAAAGGCCTATCACATGAGAGGGAGGCCCTAGAAGGTACAACTAATTCACCTTTCCACTCCAATGACTTGCAAAAGTGCCAAAATGTCAGCCTAAAAGAGGGATGACGTCACATTAGGGTTTCTATTGTGCATTTTTAAAGATAAATTTGAATTTTATATTGTAAAGGGGAAAAGTAAGGGTTGTTTCCCCCTTACTCTTTGGTTTACCCTAAATTAAGTGGACAAACACTTGTATTAGGATTTGTATAAATAGAGATCATTTCATTTCATTTTCACATCATAACTCTCCCATCTTGGAGAGGATTATTGGATGAAATTTGCACCCTACTTGGGGACATTTTGTCTATCTCTCTTGCTACTATCTCTTGATATGGTTTTCTTTGGCTATTGGATGAAGAATTGAGGCACTATCTTTCTTGGAGGCTATTTCTTTCTTTTATGGTGGATTTTATTTGTTAAAAGAAGCTTATCTTGTTAATGCTTTGACTAGGTAAGGAATATTTAATGTTATTGATTCTTTTCTTGGTCACAAGGTTAATTTGCTAAGATTTTGGGGAGTAAAAGTGCATACAACCCGTCTAATCCCATCATATTTTGCTTGGTATAATTTTTTGCATAAATGAATACTAGGAGGAGTAAAAGGGTTTACACCCTCCTAAGGTTTTCCTTAGCTAATATTGCTTTCCTTGGGGAGTAAAAGGGATTACACCCCAAGGAAGTAGCACACCTATCTCTTTCATTTTTAAAGACTCCATAACCCAATAGTTAAAGGAAATAATCTCTTACATTGGAGAAATAAAATCATTGCATTGGGATATGTATAATTACGAGATATCAAAATCGTTTAAGTTGGAATCTTTTTTACATGTTACAAGCTTTCTTGTGCCCTAAGGGAATCCTCTTTTAGCCAAGGATTTAATTTCTACAATAAATTTAATGATACAACCATTATGGCTGCATCAAACTCCACTTTATTTCATGATTTACTCGCTTTTCAATCGTGGAAATTGACTTCTAAACCTAGATTATTGTTCTACTAGTTATGGGCTATTTTTTTTGATGGTTTACTTGTTGATTTTTATGGTTGGAACTTGCTGCTGTAGCAATTTTTTTCTATAGCCATAATGTTTCCCTAACACTTTGATGATAACTTCATTTGGAAGCCCTAATTTACTGTCAAAGTTCATGCTTAAGTATTGGAAAGTTATCTACTATTTTAGTACTTCATTGTCCAATAATTATTTGACAATTTGGATGGTTAAATATGAAGTAAATAAATATTTTACTTACTGATATATATTTCTGTTGACCACTGCAAATTAACGCAGTAGAGAGTCGCGACTGTACCCCCGTCATGCTCTCCCGCTCACAGGATCACTCAAATTCCCTCTTCTTCTGAGCCGAAGCGGCCCTTTAGATTCCCTGCTGGAATCCCCGTCGAATGCCCGATCCACATGTCCTTTCTCTTCCCTGTCTTGGCCTCTGCACCAGACCGTGACCAATTTCCCCACAGGAAACTATTTATCGGGTGTCGGGGTTTTGATAATTCCGCTATCGAGGGTTTGTTACCTCTCCAACTCCTGATCACCGATGAGATCTCGGCTCCTATGCGCTATTCCTCCTGCTAAGCTTCCACCTTGTGACCACTACCTCCATGACCGTGGATTTACCTCCTTTTCGGGGTTACTCCTATCGGAGTTTCGACGTTAGCAATGTCAAAGCACACGTCCACGGGGCTTGCGATATGTCGATCCTCGATGCGCTCCTTTTCCTCGCTAGCCTTCTGGCTATAGCTCCTGGCCCACATGACCATCACCCCGTAACTGCTACCTTGTCCCTCGT
Organism: Picea engelmannii; assembly: GCA_009831015.1. Taxonomy (NCBI): domain Eukaryota; kingdom Viridiplantae; phylum Streptophyta; class Pinopsida; order Pinales; family Pinaceae; genus Picea; species Picea engelmannii. The sequence goes on from ML785393.1 coordinate 212,339, forward strand.
CGGGGTTTCAGGGTTTTCGATGCCTAGATGCATACACCCACGGGATTTCCGATCGTCCAAATCCCGACGCTCCGTCGTGTTGACAACTGGCCTCCACTATGGCTCGGTCCTCCTCTGCTATGATGACAACTGGCTCCCCCTACGGTGCCTTTCCTCAGTCCCGATATGCTGACAACTGTCCCCCACTGATCAGGGTTTCACAGATCGCGATTTCAAAATGCACGAACCACTTGTCCATGGGATTTCTGATTTCCCGATGGGACCAAACGCCGATGGCTCCCAATGATTTCCACCTGTCCCACAGATGGACGACTCTGATTATATTGGGGTTTTCTCTACGGATTCCCCGACCTCTTGCTCACGGGAATGCCGATTTCCTGATGCGCTGGTCCTTCGATGGCTCCCAACCTTTGACCTGCCACCTGTCCTCCACTGACTCCTGGGTGGTCCACACACTCCTATGCCTTATCGGGAAATCATGTTTCGCGATTCTGCAATGCATGAAACCTTTACTCCCGGGATATCCAATATCCCGATTCTCGATATGCCGATGAAGCCCTCCAGTTGAGCTTCTCCCGGTGGCGCTCAATCGCTGCCATGCATCCTCCCTCATATGGACGATCCTGATCCTGTCGCTGTTTCGAGACCTGAGGGGTCCCGATTCTTACGACCTCGAGAATCCTGATTCTCCGATGGTCGATGTCCCGATGACAACTCCTCGTGTCAGGACTTCTCTTCTTGCTCCCAAGGCTTATCTCCCTCGTGGCTTCTGCAAATGTGACGACTATCGGCGACCCTGCACCAAATCTAACGGCTCAGACCTGTCTTCCTTCCCTGCACTTCTCCTGAGGCTTAACCTCCGCGCACCTTCTCCCGATCCAACGGTTGATGGGATTTCTATATGAGATCCAACGGCTGTCGGTCTCCTCCTCTGCTGTGGGCTCCTCCTGATCTCTTCCTGGACGTGAACTCCTCAATGGTCCAGATCTGATCTGACGCTGACGCTACTCCTCCTGAGCTTCTTGCGCTTTCTTCCTGCCTTGGGAGGATTTCAATCTTTCAAAGGCCTCGACCTTTGCTTCTTCTCTCTCTATGAGTTCCTCGAAATTGAGCCTCGCCGTGTGTATGAAACACTGCCTTCCTGAGCTTCTTCTTCTCGAATCCTTCAATGGATTTCGACGTCTGCACTCCTGCAAAACCTTTACGCACACAGCGTGCTATCTCTTCTGAGATTTCACTAACAATCAGACCCCTTGGGGAAATTTGTCCTTCTCCTCCCTCAGATGGAGAAATTGACGCCTTCCTGGATGTCCTGCTGCTCAAGCAACTAAATTGCTGAGTCTTACTAGGTGTTCAACAACCCAGTAAAAGTCTCTCAGTGGACTCTTCTTTCAGCTCCTGAACTCAAAGAGTTCTCTTCACCTCTGTGCCTATCTGCACACTTCCTCGACATCCTCCTGGCGGAGTATCTTCTCCACAAAATGATCAGTAGTTCTGGGTTCCCTCTGTGCACCCTTTGCACCTGCTCACTTCCCTCCTGGCAGAGCTCTCAGAATCCTTGGTGATTCTGACCTTCCTTCTCTCTATGTGCCTACGGACCTGCTCAATGCCCACCTGGCAGAGCTCTATAGAACTCCTCAGAGATTCTGTCTTCTATCTTCAGACTCTCAACAAATTTCTTCCTCTAGCACCTCATGCTTACGCTCAATGCCCACCTAGCAGAGCTCCACAGAACTTACAACAAAGTTCTGTCTGCAACTTTGGTGTCAGCTACACAGCCTTACCTCCTGAGGTGTTCAACAACCTCACAGGTTTTCTTCTTGAGTTGTTGATTCCAGTTCCTGTGCCGCAACACGTCTCTGTCTGACCCCACAGAGATCGGAAATGCATCCCTTGTGCACTAGTATTCAGATTCCGTAGCACTCTGTCACGCCTTCCTGGCATGAAACCACAAAGACCTTCAACCCTGAAATCAAAACAGACTCTCTGCAAATGCACAACTACAACATACATTCACAGCATAAAAGGGACACTCGCAAACATCCATATAACACAGAACTTATGCAGGAAAAACTACTGTTTGTTATATTAAAATGGAAAATGCCTGTATTTTACAAGGTCTTCTCGAGCTCTCTCTGGCTCTCCTCTTCTACCACCATACTAACTCAAAATGAGATATTAAAATCTCTTTTACCTGAGGGGGCTCTTAGAGCGCTTCCCTCCAGATCTACCTACCTTATTCAATTACAATAAATGGGCTGTCTAGTCTAGCATCTGGATCTAGATCTCAGTCGATCTTGGCATTAAAGCCGATCTACCTAATGCCTACTCAAAGGCACGACTTCCATGGCTCACCATCCTAAGCACATTAAATTACATTGAATTTTCAAATTTGAATGAGGCTGTGCCTCCCTTTCATCCTTGAATGCATGCGCACTGACGTGGCTGGCCGGCTGGACGACTGACGTGGAGAGATGCTCCTGCATCACAAATAGGGACAACAAGCTTAACTTGCTTGTCCATTGGATTGTCTAGTTTGTGTCATGTCGTTTCTTGTGTCTCAGTTAGGTACAACCATCTTTCGTGAGTACTCAAACACTTGGCAACCGTAAACCACATCCAAATCACATTTTCAATCCACTCTTCACTTAGAAACTTTACCTATAGGGGAATCTCTTCATAAGTATCACTTTCCATCTCATTTCCCCCCTAGGGTCACCCGAGACTCCCCCTTGTGTCAGATTTTTCCTTAACAGAAGAAAGGGAGGGTTTATCTGAGGTGAAAGTGGGTAAACTCTCCCACCATTATCACCATCCTGTCGATTGGGTCAGGATTTTCCAAACCTACAGTTTACAAGATAACAAGTCCCTTGAAAGTAACCAACGAAAAAACATTGTTTACATTTTGTATCTAGATTTTTTTATTCTCTTTTGAGCCATGCACATATTCCAATAAACCAAAACCCTTAAGTGTCTCACATTGGGCCTTTTCTTGGACCATGCCTTTTCCAGTGTACAATTCTTCACAATTAAGAATATACATAGTTGAAACTACTACATGTATCCAAAACTCATTTCCCCTATGCTTTCCTAGTAACATTGATCTTTCCATTTCAATAATGGTCCAACTTTTATGCTTAGCAATGCCATTTTGTTGTGGTGTATATGCTACTATAAGTTGTCCTTTGATTCGATTGTCAACACAATATGTATTAAATTCCTTTGAATTAATATTACCCCCTTTGTAATTCTTTAAAGTTTCAAGAGGATAACCACTTTCACTTTCAAATTGAACTTTAAAATTAATCATGGACCACTCAATTGCTTCATTCTTAGTTTTCAATAAATAGATCCATGTCTTCATGGAGTAATCGACTATAAATTTCAAAAAATAAAAGGGTTTATCACTACTTGCTATCTAGTGTTGAAAATATTTAAATGAATTTGTTGTAGTGGTTATGAAGTCTAGCATGATTTCCAACTGGAATTCATCTCCATGTTGCTTCCCCAGTGCACAATTGGAGCAAACCTCATCCTTTGCTTCTATCTTGGGCAAGGCTTGAACCATTATCTTTGTGTATAACAAATTCTTCCCCTTGAAACTTAAATGGTTATAGTGCCTATGCCACAACCAATTGCAGTGTTCAACTATTTATTTCAATATACTTGAGCTTGTTGGATACATTTTTAATGAAAACATCTATTTGTTGTGTTGGGATCCATTTCCACTAACTCTCTACCATCATTCTTATAAATTTTTTTACAAGCTCTATTGTCAAACAATACTTTATGTTTTTTCTCAATTAATTGGCCTACACTTAAAAGATTATTCTTAAGACCAGAAACGAACAAATTATTTTGAATATATTTTTACCTCACCTTATTGGTGTGTACAACCAACATTCCTTTCCCGAAAACCTCTATCACCATGTCATATCTAAGCTTCAATTGTCTCTTCACTGTTTAATCATTTTCTTCAAGAAAATCCTTGTTGGCTATCATATGATTGGAGAAACCGGAATGAAGGAATGAAACATCATCTTATAACTTGTTTGTCATATGTCAAAGAAATATATTAGATAGATTGGAATGCTCTTCTTCATATTGAATGAATTTTGTCTTGTTTTGTGTGTGACTGTGCTTGAGCCCATAGTCCCTTTCAAAATGACCAAACCTTTGGTAGTAATAGCATTGTGTATGAATCTTATCTACATGAGCATGATCACGACCTCTTCCTCCTTGACATCCTCTTCCTCTTGAATAATTAGGTGACTTCCTATTGCTCTCTTGAGTATTGAAAATGTTGTTGCAATCTTCTCCAATTTTTTCCTTCATTGCATTTAAATCTTGCTCTAAATTTTTTGCAGTTCTATCTAAACACATTTCATGAGGTGACAACAATTCCATTAGGTTTTCCAACTTATTTGTTGTCAGATATTTTATTTTATGTATTACAATAACCACTAAATTCCATTTCAATGGTAAGGATATAAGTGTTTTTTCACAAATTACATGATCTGTAATGGTCTCCCCATGGGTGCACCATTGGTTAACAATGTCTCAAACTCAAACAAAAAAACTAGCGATCTTCTAATTGACCTTCATTTGAAGGTTCTCAAATTATTTCCACACATTTTTCAACTGGACCATTTGAATTTATTTGTGCCTTTGTAAGAACACTGGAATGTGTCCCAAGCTACCTTGGCATTTTTTTGCTTCAACAGGTTTTAGGAAAAATGTTCACATCTAGAGCACTTTGGATTAAAAACTTTGCTAGGGAATCCTTCTTTCCCACCTCTTTATTATCATTTCTCTCTTGTGATTTTAATTCATTTCAATTATGGGGCTCAACATACCCACTTGAAATATATCCCACACATCTTTAAATACTATTACCCCCCCATGCCTAGGGGCAATTGGAGGAGATCATGTCTCGAGGCCCACAATGGAGAACATTATCTACACCATGATGATGATGATCAACATGTCCATAGATGGCATCCCAAAAACCCCCATGATTTCCCTCACAACATAGATCAACCAAGGCTTGTCACATTCGAGCAACCCAGGGTATGGGGCATGGTAAGACAACATCACTATGAGGTACATTTAGTCCTTTTTTTCATGCAAGGTGTTGTGTTTAATTTATTGGTCATGTGAACAATGATCATTGGTTGAAATTGGATAGTGGATCATTTGCTTGAGAAATTGTCTTGGTTTCCTTGTTTCACCTTGGTGGTCAGCTTCTGTGCCCTAGTCCTGTGTTGTCACCACATAAGGAAAAGGGGTAATATTGGGGGGCCCTCCCAAGGGTAATGTTCCGCTCCCGACCATACTTAACATTGTCCATCATAAATCCATTCACATATTCTAAACTTCAGCTATGGACTATACTCTCATGAGAAAGGGGCTAACATCATGGAGGTAGATTGCAATTTCTATAAAAGAATAAGAAAATGACGCTAAAAATAAAGTGAACACATAAAATAAGGACCACCAAAATCCGGTCCAACTTGAGCTCTACTCATTCAATGCTCACCTCGGTCCCAAAAAATTAATGCTAAAGCTTGGGAACCCATAAAGGGGGACCCTCAATTTGTAAATTATAAATGAAAACATGGATTGAAAAGATGAATAATGATGGGGTTTGGAAAAAGGTGGCACACAAATATTGGGTATCTGAAGAGCAAGCACACCCTCAACAAAAGTGCTCATAACGATGGAAACCATAAGCCATGAAGGAAGCCCTAAGCCATGACATATTCACACTTACTCTTGATGGATTTTTGCTTTCCCTTGTCACTCTCAGGACCTATCCCTCTACTTGGTTTATTTTTTTCCTGTCTAGGTGGCACACCTAATAGGGATGGATGAAGGCCCTCCCATACTTAAACTTGGTAACTCTAATAAGGTCTTGGGATTAGGTGATACTTGAAGGGGACATTGGGGTGAATTTTTTTACATGGCTTGTACCTTAGGAATTAAATTACTTTTCATGATTTAAGGACTAACATGTCTTATGAACATTGGTTTACTTTGTCTTATATTCTGTTTGTTTTGAATGGCCCTGACATGGTTCTTTGAGGGACATCTTTGGTTGTGCCTGGGATGTTGTGCCTTATTGTAGGTCTTTGGCACGTGTGATGGAGAGCAGTAATTCATCCAATGAATCAAAACCCTCATATAGTGGCTCTCACATCCTTGGAACCTTGGATTATGGACATATGGGCTTGGTTTGATCATTTTTAGTTAGTATGCCACATACATGGCCCAAGAAGCCCACATGCTGGGTATAGCACCCTAAGTCTTTGTGCACATGGGATGGAGGACATTTCCTTTGGAGGCACTTTGAAAACACTTGAGGATGAGACTACACCCCTCTTGCACTTGGATGTGGCCTTTAGAAGCCTATGAAATCACCCTCTAGCCTTGACATCATCCTTTGTGGATAAGGTTTGATGGATTTCATGGTTCCAGAGATGATTGGATATGGTTTGGGCTGAGGAGACACCTTGCCTCACACTATTGTGCATTAGAGGCATGACACATGGGGCTTTGGAGGCCTAATGATTCACTCTTTGAGCCTTGACCTCTCACACTAGAGAATGATGTCACCTTTCTAGGGCACGACATCAGCCTTTTAGGGTTTTTTTTTATGTATTTTTCATTTTGGCATATTGTAGAGGAAAATTAAGGGGTTGACCCTCTTTTATTTTGTAGTTGACAAAATTATGTGGACAAGTTGGTTTAGGGCATCCTCATATAAATAGGCCATCCTCACATTTCATTTTTCATCATAACTTCTCACCTTTGTGAGAGAAGAAGTATGGAAAATTATCCCTCTTTGGGACTATCTAGCTCTTCTACTTATGCATCATGATTGGAGGATCAAGTTGTGAATGATTTTGCTGATTTTGAAGAGGAATTTATGCAATTAGATTTTTTTCTCATGGTATCTTGGCTAAAGTAAGTGAATTTTCTGCAATTTATCTTTATGTTGTTATGTTTCATGGTGAATCATGCTACTTTAAGCTCAACATATTGCTTGATAAAAACCTAAGAGAGGAGCATAAGTGCTTCCTACTCTCACAAGTTTATTCTTGTTCAAATTTGGTGGAACATTCTTGCTAGGTTTAATATCCTAAATCCATAAAGTGCTAGCACTTTAGGATTTTATCCCTAGACATTTGATTTTGACCTAGTTGAAGAATTAAGAAGGGATAAAATTTTTCTAGAGACCAAATGTGCTTGCACTCTAGCAATCCTTCTCTTTGAGGTTGAAACCCTAAGGCCCTAATGTGCTATCAACTTAGAGTTTAAACCCCAACTCTTAGTTTCTACTAGTTTAATATTCAATTATGCACTTTCTATTACAAATACTCCATATTCCTAAGGCACTAGTTACATAACTCTCCTATGGTGAAATTTATCAACAAACACTCTCTTTCAACTCTCCTAAAATCTCTATTTACTTTACTAACACTAATATTGACTAACTTGCTAGTAAACTTGCAGTTGTTGCAAAAGTTTGCTACAACCACCTGATAAATATTTAATTTGTTTCATACACTCATCTGTTGGTGGACTAACCCATTCATAAATTGCATCTAAAAATTGGATATTTTTCTAGTGGATTTGTGCTAACTTTTTCTTGTAAATTGTTGCATTTCTGATCAATAATTGTTGCTTCTATTATAACTTATTTAATGATGTTGTACTACTGTTCATTGCTACAAATTGATAAGAGCCATAGAAAATTTTCATTGTCTAGTGTCTTTAAGAGGAATTTATTGCTTGCTTGAACTTGGAAATAATCATATACTGATCCAGATTTATGAGTGGAATGAAATGAATAACATATTGAATACCATACCACAAAGATACAAAGATCAACAACAAATATCCAGTGAAAAATAACTTCTATTGAATAAATAAAACAGGCTGAAACTGTAAAACTGCAGAACTAAAACAACTTGCTCGAACGATGGTAGCTATCTCTAAGAAGAGATGTGGTTGCTACACACATCCGTATGAGAAGAACGATTAAAATGAGGCTCCAGAGGTCTTTTTAACATTACTCATGAATTCCAAAACCCTAGACATCCAAAAACCTAACCCTAGGAGATGAAACACCAAAAGATATGTGGGCCCCAATGGGTAAGTTGGTACCTCAACTTCCCGAGGTCGTAACTTTTGCATACGAACTCCGTTTTAGGTGCATGATAGCCCATTGGAAAGGTATTTTTGATAAATACACATTATGCCATCAAACTTTAACTTTGTCTATAGTTTGACTATGGAAAGCTAAAACAACATTGTTTAGGGCCCCAAAACAAACCTGGAAGTAGATACAGATGTACTAACATGAAAAATTCCAAAATAAGCTAGTTGGATTAGGTCGGAGACCACCAGTCTCCACCTGGAATATGTGGAGGATTCAGACAACCCGAAAGTGTAGAACTAACAATTACAAATAATTACAGAAGAACATGCTGAACTAAAAATTGCCAAGAGGAGCTAGTTGGAATAGGTGGGTGGCCACCAATATCCACCTGGATCAATCCTCCCCCTCTAGGAAGCAATGGTAACCATTGCGTTGAGTGCCCCCATCAGGGGAGGAAAATTTTGCTGAATTTGGCCCTAGGTGAGACACTTGCCTTGGTGTAGGAGCTTCCCTGCCTTGACAACCTGATAAAGTTGGATCGTTTGTTGGCGAGTGCCCTTGAACTGTGTGTCTACTATTTGATCAGTGGATGCATGTTCCATGCAGTTAGGGTTGAGATCTGTTGGTGTCAACTATTCTGCGATCTCTGAGGTGTCCATAAATGGTGGAAAATATGGCCGAAGGAGGTCCACATTGAACACTGGGTGCAATCCAAGGAGGGGTGGAGTGTTGAGCTCAAAATAATTGCTACCCACAACCTTGGTGATAGTGTAAGGCCCATAGCGAAGTGGGAGGATCTTTCGATGGGGCCCTGTAGGGAAATATTTTAGTAAATGTAACTAGACCTTGTCTCCCACCTGAAACTGGTGTGGTACATGGTGTTGATCATGGAGCTTCTTGTACTTAGCATTGGATTTTTGCAAAATCTCATGGACCTATTGGAGGATGTGTTGAATCCTCTTAATGAATCTGGTGGATTTGTCGGCCTCAGATTGAACATGGGAAGACTTTTCCTGTGTGGTTTCAAGAGGTAGTGCAACATCAATGGGACCCAAGGGTTGGAATCCCAACCCCACCTGAAATGGGATATGTTAAGTGGAGCTATGGAGAGCCATGTTTTAGCTATGCTAAACATAGGGAAGACTCTCATCCCATGTACACAGATTCTTAGAGTTGTACATGCGTAGTATGTGCACATTCATCTGATTGATGACCTATGTCTGGCCATTGGTTTGGGGGTGGAAATAAGTGGATTTAGTGAGCTTGGTGTCCAACAATGACCAGAGACTTTACCAAAATGTGTTGAGGAATCCGCTGTCCTGATATGAGGTGATGGTTTGTGGTATCCCAAAATGGACCCACACCCATTCGAAGAAGATATTAGCAGTATCTACCACTTTGATTCTCTTGTTGTAGGCTATGATAATGGCCATCTTTGAAAACCGATCAACCACAAAAAATACACAATCATTTCCATTCTTGTGGACGGAAGGCCAGAAATGTAATCCATTGAGATGGATTCCCAAGGCCTCTCAGGAGTAGGAAGAGGGGTGTATAAGCCTTGCTTCTTGATAGATGGCTTGGAAATGGCACATTGAATGCAAGATATAATATAATTGTTGACATCTTGTGAGAGTTTTGGACAACAAAAATGTTTATGTAGAATGACCACAATTTTCTCCATGCCAAAATGTCCTGCCATCTGAATGTAGTGAGCCTCCCAAATCATCTTTGCACACTTTCTTGTGGGAACACAAAGGTGGCCTAGATGGAATAAAACTCCATCCTAGATGTGAAAATCGATGACGTTCTCTCTTGTACCCATGAGATGATAGGTGGTGGTGAAGTCAAGGTCACGTTGATAAAGCTGGGGCCACTCAGATGCCTCATGCCCACAAGAATGGAGCATGGTTGTGAGTGCAACAACGGGAGGGTGACCGAGGCAATCAACGACATGATTTGTGCTCCCTGTTTTATACTTGATGTTGAGATGGAACTATTGTAGGTATGTGGACCACTTTTTATGGTGGTTGTTTTGCAACTTCCCCTGTGTCTGTATGGACTGCAGAGCCTTGTGATCAGTGTGGATGATTGTCTCATTTCCTAAAATGTAATTTTTCCATTGACAACAAACTTGCACAATGGAATACATTTATTTGTCATAGGTTGGGTATTTCTGTACAATATCTGAGAGTGTCTCACTATGGTATGCTACTGGATGACCGTGCTGAGTGAGAACAGTGCCTATATCATAGTCAAAGGCATCAATATCAATCTCGAATGGTTGTTGCAGATCGAGTAAGGAGAGTACTGGAGTTGAGCACAATCGATGCTTAAGATCATCAAATTCTTATTGTTGTGCATGAACCCATGTAAAATTTTCCTTTCCACCGCCCTGGTTACTTGGCTGAGGGCCCATGCAATATGGGAGAATCCCAACACGAACCTTTGATAGAAGTTGGAATGTACCAAGAAGCTCTGAAGCTCGGTTAGTGTGGTTGGGGCTAGCTAGTCACGAATGATTTGGATCTTAGTTGGATCCACATGTACCCCATGCTCATCAACAATTTATCCTAAGTATTGGACTCTGTTCATGCCAAAGGATCATTTTTCCAAGTTGGCATATATCTTTTGCTGTCGTAGAGTGCCCAAAACCTGCTGAATATGCTGTATGTGCTCCTCCCAAGATCTATTGAAGATGAGGATGTCATCTAGATATACCACCACAAAATATTTGGTGAAGGGTCTCAATACATCATCCATCAATCTCATGAAAGTTGCTGGTGCATTTTTTAAGCCAAAGGGCATGACCAACCATTCAAAGAGACCTTCTTTAGATTTGAAAGCTATATTCCATACATTATTTGGTTTGATGGGAACCTAGTGGTATCCATACTTTAGGTGAATCTTGTTGAATAATTTCCCCACCTTGAGTTGGTCAAGAAGGTCATCAATTCGGGGAATTGGGTATCAGTTCCTGACTGTGATTTTTTTTAATTCTCTATAATCAATGCAGAGCCATGAGGTCCCATATTTATTCTTCACCAATACAATCAGGCTTCCAAAAGGGGAGGAGTTGGGTCGTATGTGCCCCTTTTGAAGAAACTCTTGGATATGGTGCTTAATTTCTTCATTTTCCATCAACGAGTGACAATAGACTGGTCCATTAGGAAATGATGCACCGAGGGTTAGATCAATTGGATGGTTGACTTGGAAGTGCGTCAGTACCCTGGTGGGTGAGGAGAAGATGTCTCTGTACTCGTCCACAATCCCATCCACTTGCTTTTGCTTCAAAGAGAGGCTCTGTGTAGAGGTCACATATGTGGAAACAATGTTCTACTTACTGTGAGCATATATCACAAAGAAGGTGAACTTCCCGATCAATGGCATGACCTTACTACGTTTCTTAGCAGAGATTAAAGAAATAGTGGTAGGTGGCGCTACCTCTGGAATTCTGTACAATTGTCTACCCAAAGTAATAATAACACTGCAGGGTCTAGACTCATATAGAACATGTCGCATCCACAAATATGGTTGGTCTAAAATAAAATCACAAACTTCAAGGGGGGAAATATCACACAATACCTCATCTTTGAAGGGATTAATGCTGTAGCGCATACGACACTATTGGATGACACATAGATCTTGTCCTTGGCGAAGCCAAATGATGGTGTAAGGCTGCGGGTGCGGTGTTATCGATAGGTCCATCCGTTTGACGACCTATGCTAGAATCAAGTTCTTTTGACTTCCGCTATCGATAATGAAATGGATTGGAGTCCCCTTCACCCACATTTGTGAGTGAAAGAGGCATTCCCATTCCTCTGGTTCTTCTGGTTATCTTGGATGGACTTTGGTGGTAGTGACAATGGAACTGGGCTCAACATTGATGATTCACTTCCCATTTTATGGATTTGATTCAGAGTCAGAATATGCCTCTGACTCGGAAGCTTTCAGCTCGTCTACTAGTGACTCCTTGGAGCAACATTCTTCGGTGTTGTGCCAAGGGATTTTATAGTATTCACACCACTTTCCTATTTCCTTCTTCGACTTCTCATTAACCTTCTTGGATTGCGACTTGGATTGGTTGTCCTAAGAGCTGCCATCTTTGCTCTATCCCTTGTTTGGTGAGTTGGGGCCACCTTTTCTTTGCTTCGACGTTGAGGAATTTGTAGATCCAAACTCTTGCCTCTTCTGCTTAAATTTATGCTCAATCTTGACATCATATATATAAGCCACACCTAATGAACGCGATGTATAGAAACTTCATTTATGTTTGGATGTATCTGTGTAGACAACCATGGTATTTTAGCACCAGATGTCGTTTAGAGTCTTTGATACCCAATTTGGTGCGCAGAGTATGGAAAATATTGGCGAAATATGGTACTGTCTGGTCCCTTTCTTAACAAAACGTGGTCCATTTTGTGTACTGGTCCCTGTAACTTCCAACAGGGTAGTAATATTCTATAATAATATCCCTGAAGGAATCCTAGGTGGGGGAGACTGCAAATATTGCAGATTTATCTGTGGCCTTTTTCTCATAGTATGTATCCCACCAGTCCTTAACATGGGGGATGACCTTGAGGAGTGAAAAAGTAATCTTTTCCCTATCGAAAAAATTGTGGACTGAAAAATACCCTTCAAGCAGATTCAACCATTTATATACAACATCCATATCTATCACTCCTTCAAATATTAGAATATAAAAATTTACTTCTACCTTGAAGGAGGTTGTGTGGCCGCTTGATGAAGATGCGTCTCCTGTGGGCAGCCGCCGAAGGATCCGTGCAAATTTTTCCATCATGTCGTTCCTTTGTCACGAAAGGGCTTCCTCGAGCAACATTTTAAAAGGATCTCCTGCTCCATCATCTTTATTCTCATCCCCCATGAGTTGTGTTCAGGTTTGGTGTGACCGATCTTGCAAAGGCTCGATTGGTTCGAGTCCCGACTTCTTGTACCCAGATCTTGCCAGGGACATGCACAAAGAAAAACAATTGAAGAGAAGATTGCTCTGATACCATTGATCCAGATTTATGAGTGGAACAAAATGAATAACATAATTAATACCATAACAAAGAGATACAGAGAACAACAATAGATATCCAGTGAAAAATAACTTCTATTGAATAAATAAAACAGGTTGAAACTGTAAAACTGCAGAACTGAAACAACTTGGTCGAATGGTGGAAGCTTTCTATAATAAGAGATGTGGTTGCTATGCACATACGTCTGAGAAGAATGATTACAATGGGGATATAGAGGCCTTTTTGACATTACTCATGAATGCCAAAACCACAGACATCCAAAAACCTAACCCTAAGAGATGAAACGCGAAAAGTTATGTGGGCCTCGATGGGTAAGTTGGTACCTCAACTTCTCAGGGTCGTAACTTTTGCATACGACCTCCGTTTTAGGCGTGTGATAGCCTGTTGGAAAGGTATTTTTGAGAACTACACATTATGCCTTCAAATTTTTACTTCATATACAGTTTGAATGTGGCAAGACAAAAAAAAAAACACTATTTAGGGCCCCAAAACAGACCTGGAAGTACAAAAAGATGTACTGACATGAAAACTTCCAAAATCCTGTTGGATTAGGTGGGCGATCACCAATCTCCACCTGGAAGATGTGTATAGATTCAAACATCCCCGAAAGTGTAGAACCCACAATCACAAAAAATTACAAAAGAACATGTTGAACTAAAAATTGTCAAGAGGAGCCAGTTGGAATAGGTGGGTGGCCACCGATATCCACCTAGATCATATACATGCTATAAAGTGTTCTTGCTTTGAACAGGTACTCAAAAAAACTTATACCTCTTGTCTTTCCTTGACCTAGACCATTTTACTCAGTGATTAAGAGAGGGGGCGACAGGCTTGGATACTATAGTTGTTACTTTGATCCCTTGAGGTCACTAGGGAAGCCTCCCTTGTGGTGGACCTCTTCCATCACTCAAATGAGGGAATTTATTACTATGGTGATAGTGGTAGGATCTTCCATAGTTACGCAAGATTTGGGGACTTGTGGTGGGTTTTTCACAAGTACAAATCCTGCGATAACAAAGACCATCAACGTTTTCATTTGATTTCCCAATATTCCTAGTGTTCTTTGTTAAATGGAGGAATTTTCAGTGAAGTATTTGTTGTTTCCATTGATTCTTCTCTTAATTTTTGAAGATTGAAAACCTACAATTAGTAGCCAACTTCCATATCTTCCAACTTGGATTTGATACTAATTCAAAATAAAACATTTCCATAGATTCACTACAACTCAAAACTATTGTTGTGTATGAAGGATCAATCAAGACATATTGCACACAAAATAATAATTCACAACATAGAAATTGGAAAACTAAAAATTGAGTTACATATCAATCTATTTAAAATCAATTCCTTAAATGATTATAACAACATTTTATAATCATAAATATTTTGAGATTTTTTTTTTTTTTTTTGCTTAGTTTAATATCTAATCTAACTATTGATCAAAGTTCAATTGATATTTAAGTCACTGGCATGCTTAAATTAAGCATTAAATTTCTCAACAAAATCATGTTGTGGATGGGCCAAGATGTGAGTGTCGTAATAGTTGCTGCTACATATTGCTTATATTCTCTCTTGGATATTGTGACACATAACATATAATTACAACCCTTCAGAGTGTATTTTAGGTCCCAAAGGATTACAACTCCTATGAAGTGGTGTTAGGACGTTGTAGTCATTTCCCATGTGCCTCTAAACATACTTATAGCCTTCTAGTCTTTGGTCTCCATTAGGGTGTTCCAGGAGTTGCAATAGTCACAACTTGCACTAATATAAACATATTGTTTCTTACTTGGATATCTCTACTTTTCTGGAATCTACAAAAGAATCTAGAAGGGTTGGTTAGCTGTTGCACTTAGGGAATGGTGGCCTTTGCTAAATCTGGCTTTACTAAGATATTTTGACATTTTTATAGAATGGTGGTAGTATGAATTTATGACTCTATTACTAGGATATATCCCCTACCCACAAGTATTGAGTGGGCACTACTGATATCCTTATTCAAACCACCAGCCTCATGTACACTCTTCCAATGACACGAGTTCCTCTGCATCTAATCTCAAAGATTTTGGATGAAATCTTAAACTCTTTTGTGGAACCATCCAAAGAAGCATATGCAAAATGTATTAATAATTTCAAGTTTTTCGTATGATCTTCACACACATGCACAAACTTATTTATAACTTGCAAAAGTTGTTCCAAATCATTGACCAATATAAATTGATACCCCTCCAAAAGGAATACACCAATTTTCAAGAAATCTTGTTGAAGTCAAGCATCCGTTTCTGTTAATAAATTTCTCCCTTTAAAATACATCTCATCAATAAGCATATATTTGACATGTCACATCTCCTCTTGTAAGCTAATAAAACATGACCCTTATAAATTGGTCATGTCCTTGACTAGTATAGGAAGCACATAGTGCACTATTGATTTATTCTCATTATTAGGGGCCATGATTATGTTGGATTTTGTACTTCAAATATATATTCTGTAACAAAGAAGGAAGGACATAACCAATGTAGTCCTTCAAAGGATATGAAGCACATAGCGCACTATTGATGTATTCTCATTATTGGGGGGCATGATTATGTTGAATATTGTACTTCAAATGTATATTATTTAATAGATAAGAAAGTAATAATAATTCCAAAATGTGTTATTTAAAATAAAAAAAACATGACACCACTTCTATAGTTTTAAAATGAGTATGGCATATAAAATCAAAGCTGAAGATAGGAATTCATGCATATTTCATGGTTCACTTTTAAACATAAATACAATATACTGAACGACAAACAAACATCGTCGATTGCAAAAATACAATTTAGTACAATTTGATTGAACTATGGAGACATAATTACTGTAAGGGTCATTTCACCTCATTCAATATAATAAATTAAAATAAATAATCATTTAGCATGATATGTTTGTGATCTGTATATATATATATTGTCTATATATTCAAATACCATCGAGTTTAAAACATTTATGAATTTTATGCCATTGCTATTGAACCTTGTCACATATGTAATGTCATTATGAATTCGTTAAGTTGAAATGGCAACAACTAATCATACAATCCATAAACAAAGAAGATTTTGTGATTTTGATTTAGGTTCCATGCATTTAATTTATATAAATGTTTTTTTTGTTTGCTAGCGTGTCCATTACCCGCGAGACTATCCTGTGGTCTAAGAAACTGTGACCCAAGGGAATTTAATCCATCAAAATCACCCAAGGATCGCACCCATATTGGGCCACACCAACCCTTAACATGGATGGATTTTTTTGGGTGTCTCCTCCCAACTACCGCAAGTTTCGAACCTTGGTTTCCTTACGTGCTAGTGGGATTTCGAAACACTCAAAATCCAATCATGCTAGCGGGATTTTACCAATTTATATAAATGTGAATATATATTGAATTTAAATTTTGAGCCAACTTTGTATATATTCTATTTTTATAATCAACATTATAATATTTTTAATTAATTTTTTTAATCAACACATTTCATGTCAAAATTACATAGGTGATACATTTACACCACCCCACGTAGCTGAGCATTTAACGCTTTTTATGTTGGGATATATAATGTCTGATCTAAAAGTGTTTTAGAATGAATGATATATATCAAAGCATATAGAGCATTAAATTCTCTACGGTGAAGTGCATATTGATAGCCCAAAAAACACCTCTAAATGCAATTAACTACTACATATTCCAAAAGGGCCTTGCAATTGTGTGCCAATAAGGCTAAGTGGAATGGAGTTTGTGAATTTGAAGTGGGATTTTGCTGGGTCGTTTTCACACTTATTTAGAGCCTTTCACATATCTTGAAGCTCCTTGTAGAAGAAAAATTGACAAAAAAGAGCCATCATAGAAGAGTAGAAAAGACAAGATAACCTTAGAACCAACCCTCCAAACAATCTCCAACACTTGTCCAACAAGTGCTTGGACTTGATCTCAATAAGGAGGGATGGGAATGAGGGATGCAAAATTACCATAGAGTACTAAAATCCTTTAGAGACGTCTATTTGTGACCACCATGGGTGCATTAAGCATGACAACTTGATTGAATGGGGGGGATTTTACTTCCCCTTCTCAGTCCACCATTAGGTTTGAAGGAGGAGGAAACTATATGATGGTGTTTCTGTTGGATTACTGAAAGGGGGGTGAATCAGTAATAGAGAAATCTAATCCTTTTTCACCATAAAATGAAAGTGTTATATCAATGTAGAATTATCATCCAATAGTTTCAGAGTAAATAAACAATGAACAAATGAGCAATCACACACATGCACAGTACACCAGTGTTTTACGTGGAAACCCAAAGTGAGAGAAAACCACAAAATGATTTTTCTTATATGTCTTTAAGAATTAAATTCATTCGAAGCACCACCTTCCTTTTTTTTCCAGCTACAAATGGAAGGACGCTCCAACCCCCTAGTTTCTCAGGCTACAACCTGAAGGAAGCTCCAACTTCCCAATTCTATGGCTACAACTAGAAGGAGGATACAATCCCCTAGTTTCTTAGGCTACAACCTAAGGGAAGCTACAACTCCCCAATTCTCTGGCTACAACTCCAGATACAACCGAAATGTGGCTACAACCACCTGTCCTTGCCTCGTCCAACCACCCTGACGTAGAAGTAGAATGATGGAACCACTGTCACACTATCACTGTGAGATATACCACTATAAAAACCTATACCAATCAACCTATAATCAACCTGTACCATAAATAAGTGCATCAACCATGCATCAACCTGTACCAAACAACTTGTAATCAACCTGTACCATAAACAAGTGCATCAACCTGCACCAACCTATACCTCAACTTGTACCATCAACGAGTGCATCAACCATGCACCAAATATGTACCAATCATGCATCAAATGCACATAAACTATCAATCATCAATATGTACCAACATCATCAACTATACACCTCATGTATGTGCCAACTCATCAACTACTTGTCTCAACCATGTACCCAACATGTACCTCAACTAAAA
>ML785393.1:230655-253030 GCA_009831015.1 Picea engelmannii
TATGCTTTCCTAGTAACATTGATCTTTCCATTTCAATAATGGTCCAACTTTTATGCTTAGCAATGCCATTTTGTTGTGGTGTATATGCTACTATAAGTTGTCCTTTGATTCGATTGTCAACACAATATGTATTAAATTCCTTTGAATTAATATTACCCCCTTTGTAATTCTTTAAAGTTTCAAGAGGATAACCACTTTCACTTTCAAATTGAACTTTAAAATTAATCATGGACCACTCAATTGCTTCATTCTTAGTTTTCAATAAATAGATCCATGTCTTCATGGAGTAATCGACTATAAATTTCAAAAAATAAAAGGGTTTATCACTACTTGCTATCTAGTGTTGAAAATATTTAAATGAATTTGTTGTAGTGGTTATGAAGTCTAGCATGATTTCCAACTGGAATTCATCTCCATGTTGCTTCCCCAGTGCACAATTGGAGCAAACCTCATCCTTTGCTTCTATCTTGGGCAAGGCTTGAACCATTATCTTTGTGTATAACAAATTCTTCCCCTTGAAACTTAAATGGTTATAGTGCCTATGCCACAACCAATTGCAGTGTTCAACTATTTATTTCAATATACTTGAGCTTGTTGGATACATTTTTAATGAAAACATCTATTTGTTGTGTTGGGATCCATTTCCACTAACTCTCTACCATCATTCTTATAAATTTTTTTACAAGCTCTATTGTCAAACAATACTTTATGTTTTTTCTCAATTAATTGGCCTACACTTAAAAGATTATTCTTAAGACCAGAAACGAACAAATTATTTTGAATATATTTTTACCTCACCTTATTGGTGTGTACAACCAACATTCCTTTCCCGAAAACCTCTATCACCATGTCATATCTAAGCTTCAATTGTCTCTTCACTGTTTAATCATTTTCTTCAAGAAAATCCTTGTTGGCTATCATATGATTGGAGAAACCGGAATGAAGGAATGAAACATCATCTTATAACTTGTTTGTCATATGTCAAAGAAATATATTAGATAGATTGGAATGCTCTTCTTCATATTGAATGAATTTTGTCTTGTTTTGTGTGTGACTGTGCTTGAGCCCATAGTCCCTTTCAAAATGACCAAACCTTTGGTAGTAATAGCATTGTGTATGAATCTTATCTACATGAGCATGATCACGACCTCTTCCTCCTTGACATCCTCTTCCTCTTGAATAATTAGGTGACTTCCTATTGCTCTCTTGAGTATTGAAAATGTTGTTGCAATCTTCTCCAATTTTTTCCTTCATTGCATTTAAATCTTGCTCTAAATTTTTTGCAGTTCTATCTAAACACATTTCATGAGGTGACAACAATTCCATTAGGTTTTCCAACTTATTTGTTGTCAGATATTTTATTTTATGTATTACAATAACCACTAAATTCCATTTCAATGGTAAGGATATAAGTGTTTTTTCACAAATTACATGATCTGTAATGGTCTCCCCATGGGTGCACCATTGGTTAACAATGTCTCAAACTCAAACAAAAAAACTAGCGATCTTCTAATTGACCTTCATTTGAAGGTTCTCAAATTATTTCCACACATTTTTCAACTGGACCATTTGAATTTATTTGTGCCTTTGTAAGAACACTGGAATGTGTCCCAAGCTACCTTGGCATTTTTTTGCTTCAACAGGTTTTAGGAAAAATGTTCACATCTAGAGCACTTTGGATTAAAAACTTTGCTAGGGAATCCTTCTTTCCCACCTCTTTATTATCATTTCTCTCTTGTGATTTTAATTCATTTCAATTATGGGGCTCAACATACCCACTTGAAATATATCCCACACATCTTTAAATACTATTACCCCCCCATGCCTAGGGGCAATTGGAGGAGATCATGTCTCGAGGCCCACAATGGAGAACATTATCTACACCATGATGATGATGATCAACATGTCCATAGATGGCATCCCAAAAACCCCCATGATTTCCCTCACAACATAGATCAACCAAGGCTTGTCACATTCGAGCAACCCAGGGTATGGGGCATGGTAAGACAACATCACTATGAGGTACATTTAGTCCTTTTTTTCATGCAAGGTGTTGTGTTTAATTTATTGGTCATGTGAACAATGATCATTGGTTGAAATTGGATAGTGGATCATTTGCTTGAGAAATTGTCTTGGTTTCCTTGTTTCACCTTGGTGGTCAGCTTCTGTGCCCTAGTCCTGTGTTGTCACCACATAAGGAAAAGGGGTAATATTGGGGGGCCCTCCCAAGGGTAATGTTCCGCTCCCGACCATACTTAACATTGTCCATCATAAATCCATTCACATATTCTAAACTTCAGCTATGGACTATACTCTCATGAGAAAGGGGCTAACATCATGGAGGTAGATTGCAATTTCTATAAAAGAATAAGAAAATGACGCTAAAAATAAAGTGAACACATAAAATAAGGACCACCAAAATCCGGTCCAACTTGAGCTCTACTCATTCAATGCTCACCTCGGTCCCAAAAAATTAATGCTAAAGCTTGGGAACCCATAAAGGGGGACCCTCAATTTGTAAATTATAAATGAAAACATGGATTGAAAAGATGAATAATGATGGGGTTTGGAAAAAGGTGGCACACAAATATTGGGTATCTGAAGAGCAAGCACACCCTCAACAAAAGTGCTCATAACGATGGAAACCATAAGCCATGAAGGAAGCCCTAAGCCATGACATATTCACACTTACTCTTGATGGATTTTTGCTTTCCCTTGTCACTCTCAGGACCTATCCCTCTACTTGGTTTATTTTTTTCCTGTCTAGGTGGCACACCTAATAGGGATGGATGAAGGCCCTCCCATACTTAAACTTGGTAACTCTAATAAGGTCTTGGGATTAGGTGATACTTGAAGGGGACATTGGGGTGAATTTTTTTACATGGCTTGTACCTTAGGAATTAAATTACTTTTCATGATTTAAGGACTAACATGTCTTATGAACATTGGTTTACTTTGTCTTATATTCTGTTTGTTTTGAATGGCCCTGACATGGTTCTTTGAGGGACATCTTTGGTTGTGCCTGGGATGTTGTGCCTTATTGTAGGTCTTTGGCACGTGTGATGGAGAGCAGTAATTCATCCAATGAATCAAAACCCTCATATAGTGGCTCTCACATCCTTGGAACCTTGGATTATGGACATATGGGCTTGGTTTGATCATTTTTAGTTAGTATGCCACATACATGGCCCAAGAAGCCCACATGCTGGGTATAGCACCCTAAGTCTTTGTGCACATGGGATGGAGGACATTTCCTTTGGAGGCACTTTGAAAACACTTGAGGATGAGACTACACCCCTCTTGCACTTGGATGTGGCCTTTAGAAGCCTATGAAATCACCCTCTAGCCTTGACATCATCCTTTGTGGATAAGGTTTGATGGATTTCATGGTTCCAGAGATGATTGGATATGGTTTGGGCTGAGGAGACACCTTGCCTCACACTATTGTGCATTAGAGGCATGACACATGGGGCTTTGGAGGCCTAATGATTCACTCTTTGAGCCTTGACCTCTCACACTAGAGAATGATGTCACCTTTCTAGGGCACGACATCAGCCTTTTAGGGTTTTTTTTTATGTATTTTTCATTTTGGCATATTGTAGAGGAAAATTAAGGGGTTGACCCTCTTTTATTTTGTAGTTGACAAAATTATGTGGACAAGTTGGTTTAGGGCATCCTCATATAAATAGGCCATCCTCACATTTCATTTTTCATCATAACTTCTCACCTTTGTGAGAGAAGAAGTATGGAAAATTATCCCTCTTTGGGACTATCTAGCTCTTCTACTTATGCATCATGATTGGAGGATCAAGTTGTGAATGATTTTGCTGATTTTGAAGAGGAATTTATGCAATTAGATTTTTTTCTCATGGTATCTTGGCTAAAGTAAGTGAATTTTCTGCAATTTATCTTTATGTTGTTATGTTTCATGGTGAATCATGCTACTTTAAGCTCAACATATTGCTTGATAAAAACCTAAGAGAGGAGCATAAGTGCTTCCTACTCTCACAAGTTTATTCTTGTTCAAATTTGGTGGAACATTCTTGCTAGGTTTAATATCCTAAATCCATAAAGTGCTAGCACTTTAGGATTTTATCCCTAGACATTTGATTTTGACCTAGTTGAAGAATTAAGAAGGGATAAAATTTTTCTAGAGACCAAATGTGCTTGCACTCTAGCAATCCTTCTCTTTGAGGTTGAAACCCTAAGGCCCTAATGTGCTATCAACTTAGAGTTTAAACCCCAACTCTTAGTTTCTACTAGTTTAATATTCAATTATGCACTTTCTATTACAAATACTCCATATTCCTAAGGCACTAGTTACATAACTCTCCTATGGTGAAATTTATCAACAAACACTCTCTTTCAACTCTCCTAAAATCTCTATTTACTTTACTAACACTAATATTGACTAACTTGCTAGTAAACTTGCAGTTGTTGCAAAAGTTTGCTACAACCACCTGATAAATATTTAATTTGTTTCATACACTCATCTGTTGGTGGACTAACCCATTCATAAATTGCATCTAAAAATTGGATATTTTTCTAGTGGATTTGTGCTAACTTTTTCTTGTAAATTGTTGCATTTCTGATCAATAATTGTTGCTTCTATTATAACTTATTTAATGATGTTGTACTACTGTTCATTGCTACAAATTGATAAGAGCCATAGAAAATTTTCATTGTCTAGTGTCTTTAAGAGGAATTTATTGCTTGCTTGAACTTGGAAATAATCATATACTGATCCAGATTTATGAGTGGAATGAAATGAATAACATATTGAATACCATACCACAAAGATACAAAGATCAACAACAAATATCCAGTGAAAAATAACTTCTATTGAATAAATAAAACAGGCTGAAACTGTAAAACTGCAGAACTAAAACAACTTGCTCGAACGATGGTAGCTATCTCTAAGAAGAGATGTGGTTGCTACACACATCCGTATGAGAAGAACGATTAAAATGAGGCTCCAGAGGTCTTTTTAACATTACTCATGAATTCCAAAACCCTAGACATCCAAAAACCTAACCCTAGGAGATGAAACACCAAAAGATATGTGGGCCCCAATGGGTAAGTTGGTACCTCAACTTCCCGAGGTCGTAACTTTTGCATACGAACTCCGTTTTAGGTGCATGATAGCCCATTGGAAAGGTATTTTTGATAAATACACATTATGCCATCAAACTTTAACTTTGTCTATAGTTTGACTATGGAAAGCTAAAACAACATTGTTTAGGGCCCCAAAACAAACCTGGAAGTAGATACAGATGTACTAACATGAAAAATTCCAAAATAAGCTAGTTGGATTAGGTCGGAGACCACCAGTCTCCACCTGGAATATGTGGAGGATTCAGACAACCCGAAAGTGTAGAACTAACAATTACAAATAATTACAGAAGAACATGCTGAACTAAAAATTGCCAAGAGGAGCTAGTTGGAATAGGTGGGTGGCCACCAATATCCACCTGGATCAATCCTCCCCCTCTAGGAAGCAATGGTAACCATTGCGTTGAGTGCCCCCATCAGGGGAGGAAAATTTTGCTGAATTTGGCCCTAGGTGAGACACTTGCCTTGGTGTAGGAGCTTCCCTGCCTTGACAACCTGATAAAGTTGGATCGTTTGTTGGCGAGTGCCCTTGAACTGTGTGTCTACTATTTGATCAGTGGATGCATGTTCCATGCAGTTAGGGTTGAGATCTGTTGGTGTCAACTATTCTGCGATCTCTGAGGTGTCCATAAATGGTGGAAAATATGGCCGAAGGAGGTCCACATTGAACACTGGGTGCAATCCAAGGAGGGGTGGAGTGTTGAGCTCAAAATAATTGCTACCCACAACCTTGGTGATAGTGTAAGGCCCATAGCGAAGTGGGAGGATCTTTCGATGGGGCCCTGTAGGGAAATATTTTAGTAAATGTAACTAGACCTTGTCTCCCACCTGAAACTGGTGTGGTACATGGTGTTGATCATGGAGCTTCTTGTACTTAGCATTGGATTTTTGCAAAATCTCATGGACCTATTGGAGGATGTGTTGAATCCTCTTAATGAATCTGGTGGATTTGTCGGCCTCAGATTGAACATGGGAAGACTTTTCCTGTGTGGTTTCAAGAGGTAGTGCAACATCAATGGGACCCAAGGGTTGGAATCCCAACCCCACCTGAAATGGGATATGTTAAGTGGAGCTATGGAGAGCCATGTTTTAGCTATGCTAAACATAGGGAAGACTCTCATCCCATGTACACAGATTCTTAGAGTTGTACATGCGTAGTATGTGCACATTCATCTGATTGATGACCTATGTCTGGCCATTGGTTTGGGGGTGGAAATAAGTGGATTTAGTGAGCTTGGTGTCCAACAATGACCAGAGACTTTACCAAAATGTGTTGAGGAATCCGCTGTCCTGATATGAGGTGATGGTTTGTGGTATCCCAAAATGGACCCACACCCATTCGAAGAAGATATTAGCAGTATCTACCACTTTGATTCTCTTGTTGTAGGCTATGATAATGGCCATCTTTGAAAACCGATCAACCACAAAAAATACACAATCATTTCCATTCTTGTGGACGGAAGGCCAGAAATGTAATCCATTGAGATGGATTCCCAAGGCCTCTCAGGAGTAGGAAGAGGGGTGTATAAGCCTTGCTTCTTGATAGATGGCTTGGAAATGGCACATTGAATGCAAGATATAATATAATTGTTGACATCTTGTGAGAGTTTTGGACAACAAAAATGTTTATGTAGAATGACCACAATTTTCTCCATGCCAAAATGTCCTGCCATCTGAATGTAGTGAGCCTCCCAAATCATCTTTGCACACTTTCTTGTGGGAACACAAAGGTGGCCTAGATGGAATAAAACTCCATCCTAGATGTGAAAATCGATGACGTTCTCTCTTGTACCCATGAGATGATAGGTGGTGGTGAAGTCAAGGTCACGTTGATAAAGCTGGGGCCACTCAGATGCCTCATGCCCACAAGAATGGAGCATGGTTGTGAGTGCAACAACGGGAGGGTGACCGAGGCAATCAACGACATGATTTGTGCTCCCTGTTTTATACTTGATGTTGAGATGGAACTATTGTAGGTATGTGGACCACTTTTTATGGTGGTTGTTTTGCAACTTCCCCTGTGTCTGTATGGACTGCAGAGCCTTGTGATCAGTGTGGATGATTGTCTCATTTCCTAAAATGTAATTTTTCCATTGACAACAAACTTGCACAATGGAATACATTTATTTGTCATAGGTTGGGTATTTCTGTACAATATCTGAGAGTGTCTCACTATGGTATGCTACTGGATGACCGTGCTGAGTGAGAACAGTGCCTATATCATAGTCAAAGGCATCAATATCAATCTCGAATGGTTGTTGCAGATCGAGTAAGGAGAGTACTGGAGTTGAGCACAATCGATGCTTAAGATCATCAAATTCTTATTGTTGTGCATGAACCCATGTAAAATTTTCCTTTCCACCGCCCTGGTTACTTGGCTGAGGGCCCATGCAATATGGGAGAATCCCAACACGAACCTTTGATAGAAGTTGGAATGTACCAAGAAGCTCTGAAGCTCGGTTAGTGTGGTTGGGGCTAGCTAGTCACGAATGATTTGGATCTTAGTTGGATCCACATGTACCCCATGCTCATCAACAATTTATCCTAAGTATTGGACTCTGTTCATGCCAAAGGATCATTTTTCCAAGTTGGCATATATCTTTTGCTGTCGTAGAGTGCCCAAAACCTGCTGAATATGCTGTATGTGCTCCTCCCAAGATCTATTGAAGATGAGGATGTCATCTAGATATACCACCACAAAATATTTGGTGAAGGGTCTCAATACATCATCCATCAATCTCATGAAAGTTGCTGGTGCATTTTTTAAGCCAAAGGGCATGACCAACCATTCAAAGAGACCTTCTTTAGATTTGAAAGCTATATTCCATACATTATTTGGTTTGATGGGAACCTAGTGGTATCCATACTTTAGGTGAATCTTGTTGAATAATTTCCCCACCTTGAGTTGGTCAAGAAGGTCATCAATTCGGGGAATTGGGTATCAGTTCCTGACTGTGATTTTTTTTAATTCTCTATAATCAATGCAGAGCCATGAGGTCCCATATTTATTCTTCACCAATACAATCAGGCTTCCAAAAGGGGAGGAGTTGGGTCGTATGTGCCCCTTTTGAAGAAACTCTTGGATATGGTGCTTAATTTCTTCATTTTCCATCAACGAGTGACAATAGACTGGTCCATTAGGAAATGATGCACCGAGGGTTAGATCAATTGGATGGTTGACTTGGAAGTGCGTCAGTACCCTGGTGGGTGAGGAGAAGATGTCTCTGTACTCGTCCACAATCCCATCCACTTGCTTTTGCTTCAAAGAGAGGCTCTGTGTAGAGGTCACATATGTGGAAACAATGTTCTACTTACTGTGAGCATATATCACAAAGAAGGTGAACTTCCCGATCAATGGCATGACCTTACTACGTTTCTTAGCAGAGATTAAAGAAATAGTGGTAGGTGGCGCTACCTCTGGAATTCTGTACAATTGTCTACCCAAAGTAATAATAACACTGCAGGGTCTAGACTCATATAGAACATGTCGCATCCACAAATATGGTTGGTCTAAAATAAAATCACAAACTTCAAGGGGGGAAATATCACACAATACCTCATCTTTGAAGGGATTAATGCTGTAGCGCATACGACACTATTGGATGACACATAGATCTTGTCCTTGGCGAAGCCAAATGATGGTGTAAGGCTGCGGGTGCGGTGTTATCGATAGGTCCATCCGTTTGACGACCTATGCTAGAATCAAGTTCTTTTGACTTCCGCTATCGATAATGAAATGGATTGGAGTCCCCTTCACCCACATTTGTGAGTGAAAGAGGCATTCCCATTCCTCTGGTTCTTCTGGTTATCTTGGATGGACTTTGGTGGTAGTGACAATGGAACTGGGCTCAACATTGATGATTCACTTCCCATTTTATGGATTTGATTCAGAGTCAGAATATGCCTCTGACTCGGAAGCTTTCAGCTCGTCTACTAGTGACTCCTTGGAGCAACATTCTTCGGTGTTGTGCCAAGGGATTTTATAGTATTCACACCACTTTCCTATTTCCTTCTTCGACTTCTCATTAACCTTCTTGGATTGCGACTTGGATTGGTTGTCCTAAGAGCTGCCATCTTTGCTCTATCCCTTGTTTGGTGAGTTGGGGCCACCTTTTCTTTGCTTCGACGTTGAGGAATTTGTAGATCCAAACTCTTGCCTCTTCTGCTTAAATTTATGCTCAATCTTGACATCATATATATAAGCCACACCTAATGAACGCGATGTATAGAAACTTCATTTATGTTTGGATGTATCTGTGTAGACAACCATGGTATTTTAGCACCAGATGTCGTTTAGAGTCTTTGATACCCAATTTGGTGCGCAGAGTATGGAAAATATTGGCGAAATATGGTACTGTCTGGTCCCTTTCTTAACAAAACGTGGTCCATTTTGTGTACTGGTCCCTGTAACTTCCAACAGGGTAGTAATATTCTATAATAATATCCCTGAAGGAATCCTAGGTGGGGGAGACTGCAAATATTGCAGATTTATCTGTGGCCTTTTTCTCATAGTATGTATCCCACCAGTCCTTAACATGGGGGATGACCTTGAGGAGTGAAAAAGTAATCTTTTCCCTATCGAAAAAATTGTGGACTGAAAAATACCCTTCAAGCAGATTCAACCATTTATATACAACATCCATATCTATCACTCCTTCAAATATTAGAATATAAAAATTTACTTCTACCTTGAAGGAGGTTGTGTGGCCGCTTGATGAAGATGCGTCTCCTGTGGGCAGCCGCCGAAGGATCCGTGCAAATTTTTCCATCATGTCGTTCCTTTGTCACGAAAGGGCTTCCTCGAGCAACATTTTAAAAGGATCTCCTGCTCCATCATCTTTATTCTCATCCCCCATGAGTTGTGTTCAGGTTTGGTGTGACCGATCTTGCAAAGGCTCGATTGGTTCGAGTCCCGACTTCTTGTACCCAGATCTTGCCAGGGACATGCACAAAGAAAAACAATTGAAGAGAAGATTGCTCTGATACCATTGATCCAGATTTATGAGTGGAACAAAATGAATAACATAATTAATACCATAACAAAGAGATACAGAGAACAACAATAGATATCCAGTGAAAAATAACTTCTATTGAATAAATAAAACAGGTTGAAACTGTAAAACTGCAGAACTGAAACAACTTGGTCGAATGGTGGAAGCTTTCTATAATAAGAGATGTGGTTGCTATGCACATACGTCTGAGAAGAATGATTACAATGGGGATATAGAGGCCTTTTTGACATTACTCATGAATGCCAAAACCACAGACATCCAAAAACCTAACCCTAAGAGATGAAACGCGAAAAGTTATGTGGGCCTCGATGGGTAAGTTGGTACCTCAACTTCTCAGGGTCGTAACTTTTGCATACGACCTCCGTTTTAGGCGTGTGATAGCCTGTTGGAAAGGTATTTTTGAGAACTACACATTATGCCTTCAAATTTTTACTTCATATACAGTTTGAATGTGGCAAGACAAAAAAAAAAACACTATTTAGGGCCCCAAAACAGACCTGGAAGTACAAAAAGATGTACTGACATGAAAACTTCCAAAATCCTGTTGGATTAGGTGGGCGATCACCAATCTCCACCTGGAAGATGTGTATAGATTCAAACATCCCCGAAAGTGTAGAACCCACAATCACAAAAAATTACAAAAGAACATGTTGAACTAAAAATTGTCAAGAGGAGCCAGTTGGAATAGGTGGGTGGCCACCGATATCCACCTAGATCATATACATGCTATAAAGTGTTCTTGCTTTGAACAGGTACTCAAAAAAACTTATACCTCTTGTCTTTCCTTGACCTAGACCATTTTACTCAGTGATTAAGAGAGGGGGCGACAGGCTTGGATACTATAGTTGTTACTTTGATCCCTTGAGGTCACTAGGGAAGCCTCCCTTGTGGTGGACCTCTTCCATCACTCAAATGAGGGAATTTATTACTATGGTGATAGTGGTAGGATCTTCCATAGTTACGCAAGATTTGGGGACTTGTGGTGGGTTTTTCACAAGTACAAATCCTGCGATAACAAAGACCATCAACGTTTTCATTTGATTTCCCAATATTCCTAGTGTTCTTTGTTAAATGGAGGAATTTTCAGTGAAGTATTTGTTGTTTCCATTGATTCTTCTCTTAATTTTTGAAGATTGAAAACCTACAATTAGTAGCCAACTTCCATATCTTCCAACTTGGATTTGATACTAATTCAAAATAAAACATTTCCATAGATTCACTACAACTCAAAACTATTGTTGTGTATGAAGGATCAATCAAGACATATTGCACACAAAATAATAATTCACAACATAGAAATTGGAAAACTAAAAATTGAGTTACATATCAATCTATTTAAAATCAATTCCTTAAATGATTATAACAACATTTTATAATCATAAATATTTTGAGATTTTTTTTTTTTTTTTTGCTTAGTTTAATATCTAATCTAACTATTGATCAAAGTTCAATTGATATTTAAGTCACTGGCATGCTTAAATTAAGCATTAAATTTCTCAACAAAATCATGTTGTGGATGGGCCAAGATGTGAGTGTCGTAATAGTTGCTGCTACATATTGCTTATATTCTCTCTTGGATATTGTGACACATAACATATAATTACAACCCTTCAGAGTGTATTTTAGGTCCCAAAGGATTACAACTCCTATGAAGTGGTGTTAGGACGTTGTAGTCATTTCCCATGTGCCTCTAAACATACTTATAGCCTTCTAGTCTTTGGTCTCCATTAGGGTGTTCCAGGAGTTGCAATAGTCACAACTTGCACTAATATAAACATATTGTTTCTTACTTGGATATCTCTACTTTTCTGGAATCTACAAAAGAATCTAGAAGGGTTGGTTAGCTGTTGCACTTAGGGAATGGTGGCCTTTGCTAAATCTGGCTTTACTAAGATATTTTGACATTTTTATAGAATGGTGGTAGTATGAATTTATGACTCTATTACTAGGATATATCCCCTACCCACAAGTATTGAGTGGGCACTACTGATATCCTTATTCAAACCACCAGCCTCATGTACACTCTTCCAATGACACGAGTTCCTCTGCATCTAATCTCAAAGATTTTGGATGAAATCTTAAACTCTTTTGTGGAACCATCCAAAGAAGCATATGCAAAATGTATTAATAATTTCAAGTTTTTCGTATGATCTTCACACACATGCACAAACTTATTTATAACTTGCAAAAGTTGTTCCAAATCATTGACCAATATAAATTGATACCCCTCCAAAAGGAATACACCAATTTTCAAGAAATCTTGTTGAAGTCAAGCATCCGTTTCTGTTAATAAATTTCTCCCTTTAAAATACATCTCATCAATAAGCATATATTTGACATGTCACATCTCCTCTTGTAAGCTAATAAAACATGACCCTTATAAATTGGTCATGTCCTTGACTAGTATAGGAAGCACATAGTGCACTATTGATTTATTCTCATTATTAGGGGCCATGATTATGTTGGATTTTGTACTTCAAATATATATTCTGTAACAAAGAAGGAAGGACATAACCAATGTAGTCCTTCAAAGGATATGAAGCACATAGCGCACTATTGATGTATTCTCATTATTGGGGGGCATGATTATGTTGAATATTGTACTTCAAATGTATATTATTTAATAGATAAGAAAGTAATAATAATTCCAAAATGTGTTATTTAAAATAAAAAAAACATGACACCACTTCTATAGTTTTAAAATGAGTATGGCATATAAAATCAAAGCTGAAGATAGGAATTCATGCATATTTCATGGTTCACTTTTAAACATAAATACAATATACTGAACGACAAACAAACATCGTCGATTGCAAAAATACAATTTAGTACAATTTGATTGAACTATGGAGACATAATTACTGTAAGGGTCATTTCACCTCATTCAATATAATAAATTAAAATAAATAATCATTTAGCATGATATGTTTGTGATCTGTATATATATATATTGTCTATATATTCAAATACCATCGAGTTTAAAACATTTATGAATTTTATGCCATTGCTATTGAACCTTGTCACATATGTAATGTCATTATGAATTCGTTAAGTTGAAATGGCAACAACTAATCATACAATCCATAAACAAAGAAGATTTTGTGATTTTGATTTAGGTTCCATGCATTTAATTTATATAAATGTTTTTTTTGTTTGCTAGCGTGTCCATTACCCGCGAGACTATCCTGTGGTCTAAGAAACTGTGACCCAAGGGAATTTAATCCATCAAAATCACCCAAGGATCGCACCCATATTGGGCCACACCAACCCTTAACATGGATGGATTTTTTTGGGTGTCTCCTCCCAACTACCGCAAGTTTCGAACCTTGGTTTCCTTACGTGCTAGTGGGATTTCGAAACACTCAAAATCCAATCATGCTAGCGGGATTTTACCAATTTATATAAATGTGAATATATATTGAATTTAAATTTTGAGCCAACTTTGTATATATTCTATTTTTATAATCAACATTATAATATTTTTAATTAATTTTTTTAATCAACACATTTCATGTCAAAATTACATAGGTGATACATTTACACCACCCCACGTAGCTGAGCATTTAACGCTTTTTATGTTGGGATATATAATGTCTGATCTAAAAGTGTTTTAGAATGAATGATATATATCAAAGCATATAGAGCATTAAATTCTCTACGGTGAAGTGCATATTGATAGCCCAAAAAACACCTCTAAATGCAATTAACTACTACATATTCCAAAAGGGCCTTGCAATTGTGTGCCAATAAGGCTAAGTGGAATGGAGTTTGTGAATTTGAAGTGGGATTTTGCTGGGTCGTTTTCACACTTATTTAGAGCCTTTCACATATCTTGAAGCTCCTTGTAGAAGAAAAATTGACAAAAAAGAGCCATCATAGAAGAGTAGAAAAGACAAGATAACCTTAGAACCAACCCTCCAAACAATCTCCAACACTTGTCCAACAAGTGCTTGGACTTGATCTCAATAAGGAGGGATGGGAATGAGGGATGCAAAATTACCATAGAGTACTAAAATCCTTTAGAGACGTCTATTTGTGACCACCATGGGTGCATTAAGCATGACAACTTGATTGAATGGGGGGGATTTTACTTCCCCTTCTCAGTCCACCATTAGGTTTGAAGGAGGAGGAAACTATATGATGGTGTTTCTGTTGGATTACTGAAAGGGGGGTGAATCAGTAATAGAGAAATCTAATCCTTTTTCACCATAAAATGAAAGTGTTATATCAATGTAGAATTATCATCCAATAGTTTCAGAGTAAATAAACAATGAACAAATGAGCAATCACACACATGCACAGTACACCAGTGTTTTACGTGGAAACCCAAAGTGAGAGAAAACCACAAAATGATTTTTCTTATATGTCTTTAAGAATTAAATTCATTCGAAGCACCACCTTCCTTTTTTTTCCAGCTACAAATGGAAGGACGCTCCAACCCCCTAGTTTCTCAGGCTACAACCTGAAGGAAGCTCCAACTTCCCAATTCTATGGCTACAACTAGAAGGAGGATACAATCCCCTAGTTTCTTAGGCTACAACCTAAGGGAAGCTACAACTCCCCAATTCTCTGGCTACAACTCCAGATACAACCGAAATGTGGCTACAACCACCTGTCCTTGCCTCGTCCAACCACCCTGACGTAGAAGTAGAATGATGGAACCACTGTCACACTATCACTGTGAGATATACCACTATAAAAACCTATACCAATCAACCTATAATCAACCTGTACCATAAATAAGTGCATCAACCATGCATCAACCTGTACCAAACAACTTGTAATCAACCTGTACCATAAACAAGTGCATCAACCTGCACCAACCTATACCTCAACTTGTACCATCAACGAGTGCATCAACCATGCACCAAATATGTACCAATCATGCATCAAATGCACATAAACTATCAATCATCAATATGTACCAACATCATCAACTATACACCTCATGTATGTGCCAACTCATCAACTACTTGTCTCAACCATGTACCCAACATGTACCTCAACTAAAATCCCTTATCAATTTCATCATCCAAATATGATTTGTAACTCTGTAATAGACATGGCATATATGATCGTATACCTGCAAACATTCCTTAACTTTAACAACAAGAGACTAGCATTTTCATCAAACTTTACTTTAGTCTTACATGACTAATTTTGGATTAGTAAAAAACCCTAACTTGCAATAATCATAACTATGTACTTGTAATGAATAAATATATGAAAATGGTATACAATGTTCTTAAGTGTCTGTCATGAAATTCCTCCATATTTTACTACTTGGAACCTCTCAGAAAAGGAGTTATAGCAAAAATGACATACCTTGTTGACTTCTGGCTTATTCTAGAGATCGAACTTGTAGAGCATGCCCCACACATAATATTTTTTGTATGGATCTGAAAATTGTACACAAAATACTACAGACTGTACTTTAACCAATACATTTAGTCTTACTGAATTTGGATATGTTATGAAGAAGTTATGACGTTTTTACCCGAAACACCTATTTTAGACTAGTTTCAGGACTAGCCACAAACCCTATTTCCATGACATGTAACTCCAAAAATGCAACGAACCACAAGATGAATTTTTTATCACAGCTACTTGGATATTTTTTCTCAATGGAATTCTAATTTCATGGTCTGAATCATTCTATAAAAACATTATTTCGAAAATGGTGAGATGACCTGTAAATAACATACCTTAGAAAGCATCATCAAAAGAATTTATTCTCCCTTGAATTTCAACCTTCTTTACTTCACCTTCCCTCTAAAATTCATCTTAGATATCCTTTGGTTACCTCAGTCACCTGTATATATTCAATATGCTCAAGTGTGATTAAAATGAGAGAGCCTTTCCTCTAATTTATACTTTCATGTAGCTTTCTCAAGGGGTTACCTTTTAACCATTTTAACCCACTTTCCTTATTTTAGGGTTAACCCCCTTCTAACCACTTGTAACTTAGTAATTTCTCCATTAACTTTATTATTAAATAATTTCCTTTGTATTCACTTTGAGTTATAATACACTCATCACTTCACTTTATTATTTACCTTCTAAAATCTCTTAAACCACTTTGACTACTTTGACCTTTTGGGGCTTCTAGATGACTCATGAGGGTTCTCCAACTTCACATGGCCATAAATCTCTAACCGTGAGGAGTTATGTGACATTCCACATACCAATGGAAATGAAATGAAATGTACTATCCATATAGAATATTATTACCTGTAAATATATCAAAACACATACCATTATCCATCAAACAAACTTGGGTCCATTACCCAAACCTTTCCCCAACTTCACATGGTCATAACTCTCTAACCGTGAGGAGTTATGTGACGTTACACATACCACCATAAATGAAATGACATGTAATATCCATATGTAATAGTCTTACCTAAAAATATATCAAAACTCATACCATTATCCATTAAACAAACTTGGGTCCATTACCCAAACCTTTGTGCTACCAAAATTTTCTACCAAACTTTCTTCAAGGGTTGACATTAATGACAACCAACCAAAATAATCAACAATATACCCCTTTGGCATTGATGGTAGCACTCTGATGCAATAACAGAGTCATATCACTCATGCTCCTCCTGTGACCATCGCTCCCCTTGGAACCATGCCTCTGTGTTCTTTCTCCAGGAATTTACCTTTTCATTTGATAAATCTCTCCCATTTTGTCATCAATGGAAAAAGTATCTTTACATCCGGGGCTTCTCCCCCTAACTGAACTGTCTTTAGGGATACTCCCCCTGACTGAAATATTCCTGAAACTGATCTTCCAACCTGAATTATCCTCTTTATGCTACTTCCTCATGTAAATCTAAGACATATAATATAAACATTCAAAAGCATTAATTTTTGAGTAGAAATTACTCCGAGTCTCTAACGTAGATACTCAAAGGCTTCTTGTGGAAGCGATTTTATAAAGATGTACGCCACTTGTTCTTTTGTGCCCACATATTCAACTCTGATGTTCTTCTCTGTAACCTGTTCCCATAAAAAGTGATACTTTATTGGAATGTGCTTCGTCTTGGAGTGCATCACCAGGTTCTTTGAGATACTGATGGTGCTTGTATTATCACAATAGATTAGAATGGGATAATCATACTCAACCTGTATATCTGTCAGAGTTTGTTTCATCCATAGAACCTGTGTACAACATGATGTTGCTGCAATATACACTACCTCGACTGTAGATAATGATACTGATGATTTTTTCTTTCTTATCCATGATACTAAACACTCACTCAAGTAGAAAGTTGCTTCACTGGTGCTTTGTCAGTCATCAATGCGACCTACCTAATCTGCATCTGTGTAAGCAATAAGTGATAGATCCTTTCCTTTTGGATACCATAATCCAAACTCTTCTGTTCCTTTGAGATATCTGAAAATCCTCTTTACTTCTAATACATGTGATTCCTTTGGTGCTTCTTGAAATCATGCCACCTGTCCAACTGCCTGCATTACATCTGTTTTGGATGTTGTCACATATAGTAAGTTACCAATCATTGACCTGCATTTCCTTTAATCTGTAGACTTTGAATCATCATCTTTTCTCAACTTGCAACTGGTTTGCATATGAATGGTAAGTAGTTTGCAATATTCCATTCCGAACCTCTTTAGCATTTCTATGATATACTTAGTTTGAGAAATAAAAATTCCTTGGTTTCTTTGACATATCTGAAGACCCAGAAAGAAGGATATTTCTCCAAGTAATGAAATTTCAAATTCATTCTGCATATCCTTTGCAAATTTCTGGCTTAACCTACCATTAGTACTTCCAAAAACAATATCATCAACATAAATTTCAATTAATAAAATACTACCTTGAGTTACCTTGATGTAGAGGTTGTTGTCTACGCTTCCTTTCGATAGTTCGTAGGGAGTTTTGTCATTGTTGTTTCTAAGCATTACTCTGTTTTGAATGTGAAGTGTTGTATGCACTGCATGTGTGCAAAAAATATCTGTCAATTTGGAATCCATTATCATTGTTTGAGCCATTTCCTGTGTAATTATCATCTATTATGATAATGTTGCTTTGTCTCTGAACCACTCTCTGAACCAATATATGAATCCATGATCTTGTCCACTGTCATATATCTATCCAAACTACTAAGTGTTCTTACGAATCCATCTCTGTCCATACTGTCCAAGACTCTACTGCACAACTGTCCATAATGTTGACCCATTTATCATTGTACTATCATGAAGTATTCACTACTACAACTTATTATAATTCTGCAAACTGACTACTCTGGATCTGTCTATTCAAACTCTGCAAGCTTCTCAAAGGATGGTTCTTTGGTTTGTCACAACTATCACATAGACTCCCCTGTCTAATATTCATGTTACCTGGGAGTCTCTAAGCCATATGGCTCAGAACAATTCCTGATATGACGTGTATTCATTATCATATTCATTGGTAGATTCATCATCTCTATGAGCTCTAACTTCTTTCTTTCTGTCAGTGGATTCATCTTTCACTACAATGCCTGAAAGTACAATCTCTTGAACCTGTTCCTTATTTACTTGTCCTTCTTTTCTTCTAGTTGTTTTCCAAACCTTTCTGTATCTGACATATTTCTTTTTCTCTGTAGAATTTTCTTCATCTCACTTTATTGCGAATATTGCGATTTCTGGGACCTGGTCGTTGTTCACATGTTCTTTGTTTTTTCTTATCCATACTTTCTTACATATGATATCAGTGTTCTCTTTCATGGAAGTATCAATCACGCTTCAACAATCACTAGCTATGTGTCCATAGTTATGCCATTTGTAACATTCAATGTTACGTGGGGCCACATATGCATTTCTTGCTTGAAAATTTATTTTATAATCCCTGCAATCTTCAACTTTATGTCCAAAGTTAGTCTAATAAAAACAATGACCAAAAAATAAATTTGCATACCTGGGAGTGAATGATCTTCTTTGTGGCGTAGTCCTTTTGAATTTTTTCCTTGACTGATCATGGTCATGATTGAATATTCTTTGTGGCTTGAACATGGATGGTCTTCTTGAAGATGTATCTTTAATAGTTTGCTTAGATTCTGGTTGACCATGATTCCTTCCTTTGAGTACTTCTACATAATTCTTTCTATTTTCTTCATTCTTATTTTCTAGCAACCTAGAGTGTTTCTCTTCATTCTTTATAACTGAAGTGGATATTTCTGTCTCTTCAACGTTCTTTTTGAGATTGCCAATTTTACTTCTCAATGTGACAACTTCTTCTTCAAGATTCTCAACCTTTTCTTCTT
Organism: Picea engelmannii; assembly: GCA_009831015.1. Classification (NCBI taxonomy): domain Eukaryota; kingdom Viridiplantae; phylum Streptophyta; class Pinopsida; order Pinales; family Pinaceae; genus Picea; species Picea engelmannii. The sequence continues at coordinate 250,052 of ML785393.1, forward strand.
TCTTCATTATCTAAGACTTCATGACTTCTTTTGTTCTTTTCGCTTCTTCAAGCTGAATTTTTAATGTGATTATTTCTTCTTCAAGTCCTTTCTCTTCTTTACCAAACTCTGACTCAAGCTGTTTTAGATCGTTATTTCTTTCCTTAAGATGATCTGTCAATATATTCTCTCTCATTTATGATTCTTCCTTCTGTGCTGCTATGTTGGCTTCCAAATACTTCTTTTGATATTCAAGATTTTCTTCGATCTTTCTGGCTTCTTATAGCCGAGTTCTTAAGTTCTTGATGACCTGTTGGGATTCTTAAAAAATGTGAACACTTTCCTTTTGTTTGATCAATTCTTTCTTGAGTGACTTATTTTCTTCTCTTAGTTCATCTAAAGCACTAATTAGTTCTTCTTCATAATTGTCTTCCTTTTCAATTAGTTTTTCTGTCTCATTTCCTTCATGGCATTCTATTTCAAGATGTTCAAGTTTTTCACAATTAAAGAAAAACACCATACGATGGGAGAAATTTAGCCCCTTCAAATTTTGGTAGGGCGAATTTTGTATATTAAAAAAAAAACCGAAATTAATCCCAATTCGCCCAACATTTATTTTTAAAACAATATTAATTATATATTTATCCCCAAAATGGTGGTCGAAATTTAAATATTAATTACATTTTCTCCTTGGAAAAATGGAGGTCATCCTCCCTTTCGCTCGATTTCTAGGAGTAGCCATTGATCTTCCTGGGGTTTCACCCACAATTTTAGTTTTTCACCAGGCCAAGGACCATGATTTTCCTTTATTTGGGAATGTCCATTGGAATTAGTGTTTTTTCTCCCATCGATTTGGATTTTTTACAGAGGATGGCCCTGATTTGGAGTTTTTACATGAATTCGGTCATGGGATTCGGAAAAGATTTCCCCAATTTGATGGTGATTCACAATATTAATAGATCCAAGTGGTTCTCCTTGAAATATTCTTCCATGCCTAGCTTGAAATCTTCAAAGAAAAAGTTCTAACTCGAAATTCTATTGTCAAAATTTACAAATTACAGGAGGAGAAAGTGTCGACTTCTTGCCATCTTCTCGATCGCTTCGTGTCAACATTTCTAGTTTCCATCCTGGCCCCTACAACACCTTGATATAGAGTAAGTCATAAGTGTCTTCTGATCCCTCTCTGCAACTTTTGAAATTTGTCACAACTATGCAAGGATAATCTTAATATCTTACCATTTATGGGATCATGGTTCTCCGCTCCTCTAGGAGTATAATTGTTTTGGGCATTCATTAAGTGCATATGATAGTAGGGGTTATCCGGATCAGTGATAGATACCACCCAACCTCTAGGATAACAGAGGCTTCAGGTCATGAAAAATGATTTTTTGGGTTAGTGATTGGAGTAGATCAATAGTTCTGTGTAACATGTTTATGTTTTTGAGCTTACCCACAATTTGTATAAATTACTTGGGTGTTTTTAAATAATTCTCACAAGTCATAAGCTAGTGATAAAACACAGTGTTTCAACACAATGTTTCCCAATGCTCATTTCTTGTGTGTTTCCATGCACGTCACACAAGTGTCATCTTGAATCGTGATCAGTGATAGATCCCACCCAACCTCTAGGATAACAGAGGCTTCAACTCATGACGAGTGATTGTTTGGGTTAGTGATTGGAGTATATCAATAGTTCTATGTTTAAGTTTTTGAGCTTACCCATAGTTTGGATAAATTACCTAGGAGTTTTTAAATCATTCTCACAAGCTGGTGATGAAACACAGTGTTTCAACACCATTTTCCCAATGCTCATTGCTTGTGTGTTTCCACACACAAGTGTCACACTGATCAGTGATAGAGCCTACCCATCCTCTAGGATAGTAGAGGCTTTAGGTCATGACAAGTGATTTTTTGGGTTAATGATTGGAGTATATCAATAGTTCCATGTTGAAGTTTTTGAGCTTACCCATAGTTTGGATAAATTACCTGGAATTGTTTTAAATCATTCTCACAAGATGGTTCTGAAACATGGTGTTTCGGCATAGTGTTTCAACATTGTTTTACCAATGCTCATTGCTTGTGTGTTTCCATGCACAATTTTAATCCGAATTAGTGATAGAGCCCACCCAGCCTCCATGATAGCAAAGAATTCAAGTCATGACAAGTGATTGTTTGGTTTAGTGATTGGAGTAGATCAATAGTTTTGTGTTTAAGTTTTTTAGTTTACCCACAGACTACATTTTGGATAAATTACCTGGGCATTTTTAAATCATTCTCACAAGCTGGTGCTGAAACACGGTGTTTCAGCATGGTGTTTTAGCACCATGTTTCCTAATTCTCATTGCTTGTGTGTTTCCATGCACAAGTATCATTCTGATCAGTGATAGATCCCACCCAACCTTGGCCCTCCACGATAGCAAAGGCTTCAGGTCATGACGAGTGATTGTTTGTGTTAGTGATTGGAGTAGATCAATAGTTCTGTAGACCGTGTTTAAGTTTTTGAGCTTACCTAGAGTTTGGATAAATTATCTGGGCATTTTTTAATCATTCTTATAAGTTGGTGCTGAAACACGGTGTTTCAACATCGTGTTTACCAAATCCCCATGCTTGTGTGTTTCCATGCACAAGTTACAAAGCACCTAGGTTCCACCGATCATACTAGCTTTCCAAGCAAAAATATAATCCAAAGAATAAATAATGCAATTCTTTCCACAAAGCTACAATTTCACATTCCTAAATCCATTTTAATAGAGAAAATTCCATTCAAATGCATGCCTATACTTGTGTGAATATTGCAGTATCAAGACCATGTCACACATCTATATAAACATAGTTATAAATAGTTTTAGATAGATGTGGCATGCCTAGAGTGAGTTTGTGCCAAATAGTGAGCAAGAATGAAAAATCTAATGCATACATTTCTACAAACACTTCATATGCATCCTCATACAATATTCTAAGTTGTTGGTATTATAATTTCATACAAACATTTCCTCAAGG